>BCLG01001461.1:5101-68311 GCA_001602295.1 Zoysia matrella | reverse complement strand
GAGAGTCCGAGCGGTGGTGGAGGAGGAGGTAGCCGCGGGGAGGACGCGTTCCTCCTGCACAGCGTGGTGGCGCCAGGCGCGGCGGTGAAGGAGCCCGTGACGGCGCTGGACTCGGTCAACCCGGAGTGGTTCTCCGCGAGGAAGAAGCAGGTGTTTGTGGACAGCGGCATCAGGGCGAGCTTCGTGGGCGCGTCCGTGGCCGCGCGACTGGTCGCGGCCGGCGCGTTGGAGGCGCTCAGGGAGGTGCTCGACCGCAGCGAGCCCGAGTGGCGCGCCGCGGATGCCGCGGACGAGTCAGGGCGCACTCTGCTCGACCTTGCCGTTGGTCTTGGCCGGGCTGAGATAGTCCAGGTGCTCCTCGAGTACGGCGCGGACGCGGACAAGCCGAGCCGCGGACGGACGCCTCTAGAGATAGCCGCCGCCTCCGGCGAGTGCCTCATCGCGGAGCTCCTGCTTGCCAACGGCGCCACAGCCGCCGGGTCCGACGCGCTCCACGTGGCCGCCGCTGCGGGCCACGACGATGTGTTGAAGCTGCTTCTCGGCAAGCCGGCCTCTGCTTCTCCTGCGTCATCGTCTTCGGGGTCCTTCTCGTCGTCGTCGTCGTCGTCTATCGATGCGGCGGGGAGAGACGGCAAGACGCCTCTTCGGTTGGCGGCCGAGGCAGGGCGGCGGGACGCGGTGAAGGCGCTCCTCGTGGCGGGCGCGAGGGCCGAGACGAGGTGCGGTAAAGATGGATCCACCGCCCTCCACGCCGCCGCGAGACGCGGGGACGAAACGGTCGCGCGTCTCCTCCTGTCGCACGGCGCGGCCGGCACCGCCGTCGTGCGCGACGCGGCGGGGAAGACGGCCTTCGAGATCGCCGCCGAGGAGGGCCACACGGGGCGGATCATGGACTTCCTCGGCCTCGGCGAGGCGATCCTTTCCGCCGCGCGCAAGGGCGAGGCGAGGGCCGTCCGGCGAGCGGCGGACGGCGGCGCGTCCGTCGAGGGGCGGGACGCGCACGGGTGGACGCCGCTCATGCGCGCCGCCTTCAAAGGACGGGCCGACACGGTGCGCGACCTCATCGACCGCGGCGCGGACGTCGATGCGGCCGACGCCGAGGGATACACGGCGCTTCACTGCGCGGCTGAGGCTGGTCGCGGCGATGTCGTCGATGTCCTTCTGAAAAACGGCGCGAACGCCAAAGCCACAACGACGAAGGGAAGAACGGCAGCCGAGGCTGCGGCCGCCGCGGGCAAGCCCAAAGTGGTGCGGCTTCTCGAGAAGGCCGGCGGCATGGGGAGAAAAGATGTCAGTGAGAAGGTGTCACCGGCGGTGGCGAAGGGAGGGAGCATGGACCGGAGGCGGAGGACCCGGAAGGCGAGCATCGGCGCCATACGGTTTGGTGGCGGGAAGGAAGGGTTCGAGACCTCCGCAGCCACGGTGGGGTGGTCACATTAGCCAGCGTTAACTTGAGAAGAGAGCTTCTTGAGCTTTGGTTCAAAACCGCTCAAGACTAAGAAGGATTTGTTCCAATTTGTGATTAGTTTTGGATGAGATGATAACTCAAATTTGTTTTGAAGGAACAAAGAAGAAATGTATGTGTTATACATGTAGTCTGGTTGTAATTGTGAAGTTTTGATTTATATATATAATACTGTAAAGATGAATTCCCGAGGTGTATAGATGTTTAAAGGTTTTGTTTGCTCCATTCACCAAACTAAGAGTGGTTTATTACCTGATGATAATACATAGGCATGGCCTGCTGAAAATTGTGAAGTTATGGCTTGAAAAATTCAATAAAGGACTATCTTGCTGACTACTACATTCGCTCAGTTTTATTTAACCACTAAGGCAGCGCTATTTGACGATGTAGAAAGCAAATGGAATGTACAAATTGAAATGTTGTATTGAAGGAATATATTGTCTATATGGTTCACAATAATAGGTACTGTCCTATATAAGATTGTTGTGTACACATTTAGAATAGGCCATGCTCGCAATTTTACTTCAAATTCTTTTTATTATTGATGACTCATAATAATCGGCTGGGATGCATTCTTGGAGAATACCAAGTTTTTTAGGCCCCATATGGTAGAGATTATGATAATTCAAAAAATAGCTTATACTTTAGATTATTTGTTAAAATCATTTATCTAGCTTATCCACATAATTTGTTTTCTTATGTCCAAATTGTTTGGCAAAACAGATTATGATATGGATTATATATGGTGAGAAAGGAGAAGTGGTAAAAACTATTTTTACAAAAGTGATTATATGTGATTATGTACATAATCCCATATAGATTTTAAATATTTAGTAAAGATTATAACATAAGTTGCTATAATCAGTCCAACAACGGCTCCATAATAACTGCTAAACGGGCCCTTAGTAGCATTTGCATGCACGCATGCATAATGCATCTAGGTTGTGTGAAATGCCTAGACACACAGTCAACAAATGCTCCTTGCCACGTACTCTTACATTGAACGATTTCTAATTCAGATATCTTACAATAGCTTCTTAATAATAGGATTACAATTTAAGTCGACTGGAGTGCATAAATACTTTGAATGTTGCTAATTCTAAGGGTATCACAAGAGTAGAGTCCAAAAATTACTCTTGAATGTTGCAATAATTCTTATCTCTTTTTGATGAGACATAATATGTTGCTACAGCTAAATTTGAATTTTAGAATATTTACTATTTTACTTTGAATGAGACAAAGTCTCATATAGGTTTTATATCCTGTTGCAATAGTAATGTTGCAGATAATTATCCTTAGATGTTGCAGTAGCTATTTTCGAATTTTGTAATGGTTGGAAAAAAATATTGAGCCAAAGTCACAAAAACACGAGTCACCTGAGATATAGATACACCCAAAAATTAAAGGGTTAGATTTAGACTAAATTTGTGGGTTTAAAGTTTTTACTTTTAAATCAAATTAACTAACCGTGCTATTCTATCTAGTTTAATTTGGTCACATCGAAACCATATAAGGTCAGACTCTTCTGCTAATTTTATTGTTTCTGTATCGAGATGTCAAATGATTTTATAATTTCTAAACAATTCTAATAACTGATTCTGGTAACAGTGCAATGCAAGTCAGTGGCATTCTCCCTCGTGTTATTTCTATGTCGTCTATCATAGCAGACTGGAATGCCATGAACTCATGTCGTACACCAATGTAGTGCATTCTTCCTTATTCAATTATTCCGCTTAAATTACTTCAAATTAAGAATATCACAAAGAAATCAATAAATAATTTTGAAGCCAAGAAATCAATCAGTAATGACCATCTGAATTTCAGTATATCTGAACTAGACACTCTTGGTCATCATCACGACACAAGCTGACAAGCATGAAAAACTGCTACACGGGAGCTGCTACAGGCCGCGCGGCTCGGCCCACCTCGCACGCCGCCTCCCGCTCGGCTCCGGCGGCGCCGCGCCTCCGGAGCCGCCCTCTCCCGCCGCCGCAGTCTCCCCGGAGTGACATGGATTTCTATAACTAGAGGTGGAGAAGAATGAGAAATTAGGATACCAAGCAATAAGGATTTAAAAAAAATTGATTCATTTGGAAAAAAAAAAGATGGGAGGAGAGAGGTTGCCCTCCCTCTGCTATGTTGGAATTAATCCACACCATAGTTTGTTCGGCCAGGCGGCGCATGGGTTGTAGGTTGTTCGCATGCCAACGTTGGTTGCGTGAGTTTGTTAGTAGGATTAGTGCATGCATGGAGTTGATTTAGCTGCAGGTGTTTAACCGGGCGTGCATGCCAGGGCTCACGGCAAACTCGGACGTGGACGGTTTGTGCGCTAGAGTGAGGCTCAAGCACGATGAGTCCGAGACGTGAGGAGGTGGTGCGTACGTGTGAGTCATGGAGCAGCGTTTAGTGTCTATATAAGTTGATGTAATCCTGTTTGTAAGGTGAGCCGAGCGATAAAAAGAGAGTTCCGAGTGCGTGTCGTCGTTGCGACGTTTGTTGCACGGCTGGCATGAATGAGAGAGTTTTGAGTGCGTGTTGTCGCTGCGACGTTTGTTGGACGGCTGGCATGAGTTGCTCGTTAAAGTCTTCATGCATATTTCACTGTGTATTAAATCCAGAAAATAATAAAAAAACTAAGATACAAAAATGAGAGGCTCTACGGCGTTCATTGTCTAACAAGCTACACTATCCGCATCCGAAGTTTTCCTTCAGGCGGGCTTTGGTCAAACTTTTAAACCACAGGCAAGTTCCTTACATCCATCGTGTCAGCGATGCAGCGATGCCATCATCAGCTGATTGTGTGACCGGCGTTGAATGTGCAGGGGGTTCTTGGGCGTTCTGGGGCGTGGATAGCTGGCAAACGGGACAAACATGACAGTTGAGATGATAGTGAAGCATGCAGGGTGAGGAACGACCTGCGCCAGATCAACTGCTGCAGTGACGTCCTTGAGCATCTCTTCCAGATTCTTCCGCTCAAATTTCTCAGCCTGCAGTCGCATTGGAGGGTATTGTTGGCGTCACCCAAGAGCTCACACTCTCAAACTCACGAACTGGAAGAAGAACAGTGAACGAACACAAGGAGCTTTGCCAACGAACGCCGGTCTACGAACTCGCCTCTGTCTCGGCACTTTCATTCACTGGACTGGAAAAACAGAACGGATGAATACAGGGGTACTTAACGGCCAGCAGCATCATGCAGCAACGCCTCCACTGCCCGGCTTCCTCTCGCACGATCCGCAGGACTCGCTCGTGGACGTCGTGAGCCATTTGCTCATGCAAAACTCCACGGCTCCTTCTGTGCGGCAGTGGCGGAACCAACTTACGCACGCACCTAAGCTTGAACACACACACACACACACACACACACACACACACACACACACGTGACGCAGCCCGGCAAACTCGAACACGCGAAGATGCAGCTAACCTGCGGCTAACTCGACACAGCATCAACAGACACATGCAATACACTCACGCTCGAGCACGTCCGGAACTCATCCATGACGAACAGGTATTACATCCCTGAATCTTCTCTTCAGATGAACGGCGTTCAGCTGATTCAACGGGGTACAAAAAGGAGTATTACCTTTATGGGCTTGATGGAGTCCCGAAGTAATTTATTAGTAGACTTAATGAGCTTCTGAGCCTCGGCATAGAGCTGTCTCAGGAGAGCAGCTTCACTTAGAATGGTGGTTTTTTCTGTTGGCCTAGTTCCAAAATGGAACAAGCTCTTCGAACCTGAGAACGATATGGATAGAAAATGATACTCGGTGTTACTAGTACTGAACATTCCTAAACTGAATAGAGGTGAGTCAACATCAACATAGAAACACTGAACTATGAAACTTAACTTTCAGTAAGCTGGTCTCGGTAGACCATTTCACGGCAAGCTTGGATGCCATGGTGCGCTGGAATCTGGGCGGATCTGCTTAGAGGGAAGGGAAAACCCATTAAATTACACACTAGAATCAGGTCAATAGGACTGGTCCTAAAGTTTCTGATAGCCCCTAGAATCAATGATGTGGGCAATTACCACTTTAGAGGAACACAGCAACTTCTTATGCTGAAAATCAGACTTAAAACATGACATATGAGTATATGAATTATAGCTGCCAAAGTGGAGTTTAACTATGAAATAATTGTTGAATATTAATTTCATGGAAGTGTACACAAGTAGTACTGCATCTTTACCCTATTAATTATTTGGATGTTATATTGTTGTATGAGGACGGCCTTTATGAACTACTTTTAGCTGTACCTTTCTTGTCAACTAAATTCATGTAGTGAACTGTGGTGCAAGGCTTGCGCATGACTTCTCGTGAGAAAGAGCTGAGCCATCATGCTCCAAGGCCGGACATGAGCTCAGTCACATAATGTTCTCAATGTTCTCATACATCACTAGCTTATGAAGTGGTCTTTGGCGCTCTCACCAGAAATCCCCACAGCTGCATTGACCATTCTTGAAATGGTGAAATCTGTTAGCATCTCTGATGACAATAACTCTGTTACTGACTAAGGTCATGAATTTGATAGCACTATGGCAGTCTCCACAAACTCGGAGATTCTTTGTAACAAAAATAGTCTTGTCTTCACTAAGACTGAGGACACCAAAAGCTATTGCCAGTTTTTCACTGTGATATAGAAGTGCTTTTTCCTTTTCTTCCTCTTCTAGATCTTGCAAAACAAAAGTCGTATCAGCCTGGTAACCCAATTTCTTGATATCGATCAGGATTTTATCCAGTTCTTGATATATGTCAGGTGATTGTGGATGTGACTGGTCTCCACCAACAAATGCATGCAAGGAGCCATTTATCTCAATCCAACTGCAACCAGGACTCTTCTTAAATCCCTTAACCCTCTGTATTGTTCGAACTTCTGCTGCCTCATCGAATCTCCCAGCAGCACTGAATATGTTGGACAGCAGAACAAAGTTGCCAGTGCCTTCAGGTCCTAATTTCTGGATCATCCTTGACACCCGCTTTCCTAAATCAATGTTCTTATGAACCCGGCAAGCACCAAGCAAGGCTCCCCATACACGAACATCAGCTTTGAGTGGCATACTCTGGATAAACTCATATGCTTCATCAAGAAAACCACCTCTTGCCAAAAGATCAACCATGCAAATATAGTGCTCCATCCTTGGCTGTATACCATACTTGTGCGTCATCGTTTGAAACCAATGCTTCCCTTCAGTCACAAGTCCGGAATGACTGCACGCAGATATTAGGCAGATGAATGTAACACTATCTGGTCCAAAACCTTCATTCTTCATACCTAAAAATAAAGTAGTGCCTTCCCTCCCGAGTCCATGGATTCCATATCCTGCAATCATTGTATTCCATGATACAATATCCCGAGCTAACATCTTATTAAACACCTGCCTTGAAAGATCAATCCTTCCACACTTGGCATACATATCTATTAAAGCATTACATATAGAAGTTTCTGTTACAAAACCACGGACTATGACAGAACCATGGCTGCACCTCCCATGCTGCAAAGCAGCAAGGTGAGAACAAGCTGGAATCAGAGACACCATTGTTGCAACATCCGGCTCTACATTGCAGGCTTGCATCTTCTGGAACACAAGAAATGCTTCATCTGCCTTTCCATTCTGCACATACCCTGATAAAAGTGCACCATAAGAGACAGTATCCTTGACTGCCATTTCATCAAAGAGCATCTTTGCTTCATCAATAAATCCAGCCTTGGCATACATTGATAGAAGAGAGTTCCCTGCAGTGAGATCAGCATGTATCCCAGATTTAGCTAGCAAACAATGCAGCTGTGTTCCCATACCAAGATCAGCAAGGCTTGCGCAGATCCTGAGGGCACTTGCAATAGATGTTGGGGAGAGAAAGCACTGTCTTCCATGAGCCAGCATGTCTTTGAACAGTCTGAAAGCTTCCACCATTCTGTTGCACAGCACAAAGCCTCCAATAAGTGCACTCCATGTGACCTCGTTTCTGACAAGCATGCCATCAAACACCCTGCAAGCATAAACCAGGTGTTTGCATTTTGCATACATATCAAGCAGCGCTGTGCCGATGAGCACTTGTTCCTCCTTTTGATCAAGATAGGCACGGAGGCAGTAGGCATGGACGCTTGTTCCTTGGGAGAGTGCCCCTTGTTGGGCGAGAAGCGGAAGAAGGGTGACCAGGGTGGAGGCGTTAGGCCTCAGACAGCCATTGGCCTGCATATTGAGGAGGTGGGAAATGGCTTGGTCATACATGGAATGTTGGGCGTACCCAGCTAGCAAGGCGTTCCAGGCCACCACGTCCCTTGCGGGCATTTTGGCGAAGACATTGGCGGCGGCACCGAAGCGGCCGCACCTGATGTACAGATCAATGAGGGCGGTCGACACGAAGAGGTCCGTGTGGAGCCCGGCGGCAGCGGCGTGGCGATGGATGGCGCAGCCGCAGCGGAGGTCAGCAAGCGCGGAGCAGGCCTTGAGGACAAAGGGGAAGGTGTACTTGTTGGGGGCGACGCGGCGGCGGAGCATGGAGCAGTAGAGGTCGATGGCGGCATGGAAGGGGCCGCGCCAGGAGTAGGCGCGGATGAGGGCGTTGAAGGCGCGCGCATCCGGCGCAGGAATTGCGTCAAACAACTGGCGGGCAAGGTCCAGATGCCCGCGGGCGATGTGCTGTTCCAGCTGCTGCTGAAGCTGCAGGACATCATTGCTCTTTTCCTCGTGAGAGCTGGCGCCGTAGGGACATGGGTACCGGCGGACGGCGGCAGTGGAGAAGAGACGGAGACGAACTCGCCGGATGTGCATGGCGCGATCGCGAAACTGCGGCGGCGCGCCGGCGGCAGGCGGCAGAGCGGCCGAGCAGGCGCGGCGACCACACGGCGCCTGCAACAGGGAGGCGGCCCGGCCCATGTAGGCAAGCAACCTTTATCACATTGCATATTGGGCTGAAGGACCACCAAACTAAGCTCCCGTTTGAATCAAAAGGAATCTGAAAGATCCTTAGCTCCGGTGAATTTCAAATTTCAAAGATTTGGGATTTGGGATTTTTTTATACCTTTCAGAAACTCAACTGTTTGGAAGCGTGCCATATTTTTTTTTTATCCAGTTTCCATAATCTCAGGTGATTCAAACTCGACCTATGTAAAGCTAAGGGCTCCTTAGTACTGAACAATTTCATAAAGATTATAAAAAAAATAGTTTAATTTTACAAAAAAAAAATTCAAATAGTATTTCTTTGGCAATACAAAGGTAGTGCAAAGTGTTTGGTCTCAAGTTAACAAAAAGAGCGTAGAATCAAATAATCCATATCAGATAAAACAGAAATATTTTTATAATTGGATTGATAAATTCTTGTTATGCATATATAAAAGTGCATCTAAAATCTCTTGTGGTTTTTGGATAAATAATGACAAACAATGAAAGCATTTGATAGCTCTTTGTGAGTATGTGTGCAGAGACTAAAGTATATGAATGATTATTGAATCTAAAAAAGGAAGAGAAAAATTGTTAGCTCTTTGGCTCTAATGGTTTTAGTATTTGTATCTCTTTGAGTTATAGGACCACCGTACTATCAAGAGAGGTTCAGTATTTTTTGTCTTAAAAATAGTTAAGTGCTCAAGCTTTCTCTTTTATTTTCAATCTAAATTATCTATGTTTGGTCACTGGCTTCGGACATATCCGGTAACGGACTTGTCCATCCAATGATCGAACTCTAAAGAGAGAGCACGCAGTCCCTCTGAATTTATCCGAGTGTCCAGATTTGTTCGCCACCGGACATGTCCGGCCTAGCTGCGGACTCCAGAGAGTTGTCCTTTCGGCAGAGCCAAACTAATCCGGGCACGGACTTGTCTATCAAAGCCTGTGAACTCCAGAGTTGGAGCACCCCGTTATTCTGGACGAGCGGACTCTAGAGCGGTTACACCGCGGTCTGACCGGACTTGTCCGTGCCCTCTGCGGACTCCAGAGAGATGATCATGTTATCGTTGAGCCTGATGTCTGGATTTGTCTAGACCTATGGACTAGTCCGCTTCTGGCATTTTTGGAAGGTCATCCTTGATTGATCTATATAATCCCCTTTCCCTCCACATCTTAGGGTTACCAAAAACTTTCATATCTTTTCAAAATTGCGCCCTGAGACCCTCTAAGATCCACGTCTTAGGGTTTTGATTGAAGGAAAAGGAGATTGTGAGTCCTTCATCTCTTTGATTCATTTTGAGAACTTAATCTTTCATTGTCGAACTTGCAGGGCTTATTACTCTTAAAGATTCGTCTTCTAGACGGTTAGGTGTCGTTCGAAATCTATCAAGATCATTGTGATGAGATCCAGGAGCTTTGTATCACCCTCTTTCGATTTAGTGAAAAAACAAGTTGATCTTTGTGGTCATTTGGAGAGATTTAGGGTTGAGTGCAACCCGGTCCTTTGTGGACTCCTCAACGGAGACGTAGGCTTCTGTGTGGAGCTGAAATTCGGTCAAAAATCCTTGTGTCTCGCGTCTCCTTTTGGGTTTGTATTTAATCTATTTTTCCACTGCGATTAGCGAACTTATCCGCAAGGACCGGACTTGTCCACTAACGAACAAGTTCGACTGACCGAACTAGTCTGCTCTCTGTTTTTTTGATCAATTGGTTTTTAAGTGTCGATTTTCAGATCGTTGCCTATTCATCCCCCTCTAGGCAACTTTTAGTTGGTATCAGAGCCATGTTTCTCTTTTCAATAGCTTAACAGCTAAGAAAGTTAAAGATATCGACCGAAAAGATTGGTGATTCATCCTCAAGCAAAGAGAACTACACCAACGTCTAGTTCGACTACAACGAGCTGAAGACCGAGTTGAAGATTGGGAAAGCCTCGAGGAAGATTCCTATCTTCGATGGAACCTTCTACGAGCACTGAAAGTTTCGGATGATCACCTACCTCGAGTCGATGGGGCCACAGATCTTGAAGATTGTAGAGAAAGGCTTCACCTTCGAGAAGGAAGAAGAACCCACTCAAAAGGATGAAGTCAACATGTACCGCAAAGCTCAAGCTGCCTCTGTGATCATTTTGGCACTGAGCCTAAATGAGTACACCAAGGTGATGGGGATAAGAAATACCCACAAGATTTGGAAGAAGCTTGAGATCATTCATGAAGAGACGGACACCGTCAAGGAAGCTAGAGAAGATCTCCTAAGAAGACAATACAACTTGTTCATTAGGAAGAAGAATGAAAGACCTTAAGAAGTACATGACCCTCTCATGGAGATGGTCAACAAGAGAAGAGCTCTTGGAGTGAAGCTTAAAGACATCAAAGTCAATAAAAAGTTACTTCAAGCCCTTCAACCTTGGAACTCACATA
The DNA here is from genome assembly GCA_001602295.1 of Zoysia matrella. Taxonomy (NCBI): domain Eukaryota; kingdom Viridiplantae; phylum Streptophyta; class Magnoliopsida; order Poales; family Poaceae; genus Zoysia; species Zoysia matrella. The sequence goes on along the minus strand of BCLG01001461.1, from coordinate 57,543 downwards.
TGTGTACTCTTATTAAGGAAAAGGAGAACTTCACCACGGATGAAGTACTCGGACGGCTTCTTACGCAACAAGATCAAGATGAAGAAGCAAGAAGGGTCAACTCTCTAATTGGCAACATCACTTTCGAAGAAAAGGGCATAGCTCTCAAAGCTAAAGGGAAGAAAGTGTATCTTCAAAGCTCAAGCAAAGAAGAAAGCGATGACGAAGAGTTCGCGCTGCTCATGTAGAAATTCAAGAAGTTTGTGAAGAAAGGTGGCTTCCACAAGAACTTTAGCAAAAGTAAAACTAAAAAATCTAAAAGAACTTGCTATGAATGTGGAAAGGAAGGTCATTTCATTGCAAAGTGCCCAGTTGCCAAAAACAAGGACAAGAAGGAGATGAAGAGTAACAAAGAGTACAGGAAGGACAAGGGCAAGAAGTACAAGAAACAAGTCCACATAGGAAAAGAATGGAACTTCAACTCCGACTTCGACAATGAAGGAATTGCTACCTTGGCAATAGGCGTCACTCCTACCAACACCGCTCTCTTCGGAAGCTTGAGCGATGAAGAAGATACTGCACCCACTTGTCTCATGGCAAAAGGGTCAAAGGTAATAAAACCTAAACTAAAATCTAGCGATAGTGAAGATGATGATGATGTGCCTAGCTTGCTTGAATTACTGAACATTTTTGAGAAACAAAGAAAAGAAATTGAGAGGCAAGAGGATATTCTTGAGAAGCAAGAAGACTTGCTCATTTTTGAGAAGAAGAGAAACCTTGATCTTGAGAATATCCTAGCTTTTGAGAGGAAGAAAATAGATGAATTAACTAAATCTTTGGATGAAGTTAATGATGCTAGCGAAACCTTTAGACTCGATAATGATATACTTCAAGAGGAGTTTAACACCTTAGAAAACCTCTGCTCTTTTCTTAGAGTGCAAGTTAGCGAACTTAAAGGAGAAGCAACTTCTTTGAAAGATGCGTCTTGCCCTCCTTCGATTGCTATTTGTGACAGGTGCAAAGATATGGAGATTGAAAAGTTGATTGAGGATGAGAAGATCATTGTACAACTTCAAGAACAAGTCAAAACCCTCAATGCACAAGTTGAACAAAGCAAGATCTCCATTGAGCAAGAAAAGGCCAAGTACGCAAGAGGAGCGTGCACGAACACTAGACGCCCATATGTTAAGGATGGCATTGGATATGAGAAGGGTAAGAGTCACAATGCAAGAGAGGGCAAGAACGGCAAGGAATTTGTGAAGTTCACCAAAAGAGGAAGCTACAAGGCCAAGAATGAAGCTTCACCAACACCTCCTCCAAAGAACACTAATACTCTTCATTGTGCTAAACTTTTTCATGATTTTGATGCTTTTTATGTGCTAATCAAGAATGTTTTTGGTAGAGTTATTGCTAGATATGTTAGGCCACACCACAAGAACACCAAATGTTGTGTGTAGGTGCCAAAATCTCTTGCTGCTAACGTGAAAGGACCCAAACAAATTTGGGTACCTAAAAACAAAGCCTAATCTATTTTGTAAGACTACTCCTCTGGTGGAAGAAGTTGGGTGATTGACAGTGGTTGTACAAATCATATGACCGGGGAGGATAAGATGTTCTCATCCATTGAAGAGGATAAAGCTCAAGATGACAGTGTTACCTTCGGAGATGATAAAAAGAGAAAGGTAATCGGTCTTGGAAAAATTGCTATTTTCAATTATCTTTCCATTGCAAATGTTCTTTTAGTTGAATCTTTGAGCTACAATTTGTTATCCATGTCACAATTGTGTGAGATGGGTTACAATTGTTTGTTCACAAATTATGATGTGACCGTCTACAAGAGAGGAAGTTGTACCGTAGCATTTAAAGGCTACTTGAAGAGAAAACTTTATCTAGTAGATTTCTCTACTAATGAAATAGTCCCAAATACGTGTCTTGTTGCCAAGTCAACAATGGATTGACTATGGCATCGCCGCCTAGCCCATGTTGGCATAAGAAACCCTCATAAACTCCAAAAAGGGGTCACATCATAGGACTAACAGATGTTTTCTTTGAGAAAAATAAAATTTGCAGTGCATGCCAAGCTAGAAAGCATGTAGGAGCAAGCCATCTATCCAAGAAAATAATGACGACCTCAAGACCGCTGGAGATGCTGCACATGGACTTGTTTGGACCGGTGGCGTATATTAGCATTGGCAGTAACAAATACGGTCTCGTTATTGTTGATGACTTTTCTCGCTTCACTTGGGTATTTTTTTTGCATGACAAAGGTGAAACGAAGAGTGTGCTCAAAATATTCTTGAAAAGAGCTAAAACGAGTATGAAGTAAAAATCAAGAAGATAAGGAGCGACAACAGCACCGAGTTTAAGAACACTCAAGTGAAAGAATATCTTGATGAAGAAGGCATTAAGCATGAGTTTTCAGCACCCTACTCCCCCCAACAAAACGGGGTTGCTGAAAGGAATAACCGAACACTCATCGAGATGGCAAGGACAATGCTAAATGAGTACAAGACGTCCGATCGTTTTTGGGCTGAAGCTGTCAACACTGCGTGTCATGTAAGCAACCACTTGTATCTACATTGACTCTCGAAGAAATCTCCCTATGAGCTTCTCACCGGTAACAAGCCTAATATCTCATACTTTCGAGTTTTTGGAAGCAAATGTTATATGCTAAACAAGAAACCTAAATCCTCTAAGTTCGCACCTAAAGTTGACGAAGGGTTCTTACTTGGCTATGGATCAAACGCTCACGCTTATCGTATATTCAACAAAACCAATGGTTGTGTTGAAATAGCACATGACGTGACATTTGATGAATCTAATGGCTCTCAAGAGGGGCAAGTTGTTAATAAAATTACAGATGATGAAGAAGCTCTAGCCATGGCGATCAAGAAAATGACACTTGGTAAGATCAAGCCACAAAAAAAATTAAGAGTCATCTACACCCACAAGTCAAGAAGATCATGCCATGACGGGTGGTGAAGAATCAAGTGAGGAAGTTCAACAAGAGGCAAATAATGAAGTTGATCAAAACGACAAGCTTCTCATTCATGATCAACACATTGAAGAAGATAGTGACGAGACTAGACCACAAGTGCAACATCCACAAGTACATCAAACAGTACAACGAGATCACCCCGTCGAGCAAATTCTTGGTGACATTGATAAGGGGGTAATCACTAGATCTCGTGTTGCTAAATTTTGTGAGCATTACTCGTTTGTCTCTTGTCTTGAGCCTCTTAGGGTGGAAGAAGCACTAAATGATTCAGACTGGGTAATGACGATGCAAGAAGAGCTCAACTTCACTAGAAATGAAGTTTGGACTCTCGTCGAATGACCCAATCAAAACATTGTTGGAACCAAGTAGGTCCTCCGCAACAAGCAAAATGAAGACGGTGTTGTGGTAAGAAACAAGGCGAGATTGGTGGCTAAAGGGTACTCGCAAGTCGAAGGTTTGGATTTCGATAAAGCTTATGCTCCTGTAGCTAGACTTGAGTCAATTAGAATATTGCTTGCATTTACTACTCACTATGGTTTTAAGTTGTTCCAAATGTATGTGAAAAGCGCCTTTCTCAATGGTCCGATCAAGGAATAAGTATATGTTGAACAACCACCAGATTTTGAAGATAAAAAGTATCGGAATCCGTGTACAAATTTCACAAAGCTCTCTATGGGTTGAAGCAAGCACCAAGGGCTTGGTATGAGTGCTTAAGAGACTTTCTCATTAAGAAAGGCTTCAAAATAGGGAAGGCTGATTCTACTCTTTTCACAAAGAAAGTTTCTAATGATATTTTTGCGAGCCAAATATATGTCGATGACATTATATTTGGTTCTACTAACAAATCTCTTTGTGATGAGTTTAGCAAGCTTATGACCAAACAGTTTGAAATGTCTATGATGGGAGAGTTAACATTCTTCTTAAGATTTCAAGTGAAGCAATTAAAGAAAGGGACTTTCATTTGTCAAGTCAACTACACTCAAGATATGATCAAAAAATTTGATATAGCAAATGCAAAGCCGATGAAGACTCCTATGCCTACCAATGCCCATCTTGATCTCAACAAGAAGGACAAATTCGTCGATCAAAAGGTATACCACTACATGATTGGATCTCTTCTTTACTTATGTGTATCTAGACCGGATATCATGCTTAGTGTGTGTATATGTGCAAGGTTTTAAGCCGATCCTAAAGAATGTCACTTAGTGACCGTGAAGAGAATTTTGAGATACCTAGTTCATACAACAAACCTAGAACTACGGTACTCCAAAGGCTCAAAATTCAATCTCATTGGGTATTCCGATGCGGATTATGTCGGATGCAAAGTGGACCGTAAAAGCACATCAGGGATTTGCCAGTTCTTAGAAAGATCTCTAGTGTCTTGGTCATCTAAGAAACAAAATTCTGTTGCCTTTTCCACAGCCGCAGCAGAGTATGTCGCAGCCGGTAGTTGTTGTGCTCAACTTCTATGGATGCGACAAACTTTAAAGGATTATGGTTACACTTTGAACTGTATTTCACTCCTATGTGACAATGAAAGTGCCATAAAGCTCGTTTATAATCCTTATGAGCACTCCCACACTAAACACATAGACATCTGGCACCACTTATTAAGAGACCACTCCATCAAAGAGGACATAGAAATTTTTTATGTATCCATACAAAAGCATCTGGCTGACATTTTTACCAAACCTTTAGATGAGAGACACTTTTGTGAACTTAGAAATGAGCTAAATATCCTTGATTCTCAGAATGTGGCTTGAAGTGTTGCACATTTGTTGTGACATAGGATAGATTTTAAAATAAAAAATTTGTGAAAATATCTTGCATGTTTCGTTTTGAAAACCTCAAAAGTTTTAGAAAAATTTTATTATGGGAAGTGTAATCATGGTTGATTGCTTCTAATCACACTTTACATAATGATATGTTTTTTTAAAAAAAATTGTCTAAAAGTTCACCTTCCTCAGATATCAAGTTCTACTCCTTGATTCAAGACTGCATGGGCCAGACAAGTCTGCACTTTCGAACTAGTCCGCTAGCAGACAAGTTCAGACCATGGGGTCTATTTAAACCCCGAGTCTTTTTCCTTTCTAAACACTATTTCACTTTCTCTCTCCTACGCCAAACCCTAGCTCGTGACTCCTGTGGCGATCCGGCATTTCGACCAGAGGAAAATGAATCCATTCCGTGGAAAAGCTTCTCTACTTTTGGACTAGTCTGAAACCTTGAAAGTCCACTTCCTTTTCATCCTCGTTTGAAGTTAATCTCTTCTCTAGGGTTTGAGTTTGAAATGTGGTTGTTCCCATTCATAACTTTCAAATCTCTTCCGTGAGGTCACTCCTAGAATGCTATAACTGTTTTATATGCAATATGGCCAGGAGTTATGGTCAGATAAAAGTTGTGCAAATTTGTTCTTCATGTGCACCGTCGAGCTTCGGACAAGTCCGAGTTGCCGGACTAGTCCGCTTCTCCGGATAAGTCTGCTGCCAGACAGAACATGTTGAACAAAGTTCACTCAATTTCGATCAATCATCCTCAAATTACACTCTAATCTGATACTCTGTGCAGTTGTTAATATGTCTGTTGAAGGCAGTTCTTACCGTGTTATTAGAAAAGTTGGAACCAAGAAGCGTAAGGTCTCTCTTCCTATTGTTGACCATGATGACGTTGAAGAGGAGCCTGAGGCTATCAACATGGTACTAGCAACGCCTCTGTATCATGAGAGGGGCAGGGAAGGTGTAGACTATATGAGAAATTCTTCAGCTGCAGTGATCAGGCGTCGTGAGAATTGCTATGAAGAGACCAAATATCTTGCATGTTTCGTTTTGAATACCTCAAAAGTTTTGGAAAATTTTCATGATGGAAAGTGTAATCATGGTTGATTGCTTCTGATCACACTTTACATAATGATATGTTTTTTAAAAAAAATTGTCTAAAAGTTCACCTTCCTCAAATATCAAGTTCTACTCCTTGATTCAAGATTGCGTGGGTCGAACAAGTCTGCACTTCCAGTCTAGTCCGCTAGCGGACAAGTCTGTTAACTTGGACAAGTCCGGACCACAGGGTCTATTTAAACCTCGAGTCTTCCTCCTTTCTAAACACTATTTCTCTTTCTCTCTCTTACGCCAAACCCTAGCTCGTGACTCCCGTGGCGATCCGGCGTTTCGACCAGAGGAAAGTGAATCCATTCCGTGGAAAAGCTTCTCCACTTTCAGACTAGTCCGAAACCTCGAAAGTCCGCTTCCTTTTCATCCTCGTTTGAAGGTAATCTCTTCTCTAGGGTTTGAGTTTGAAATGTGGTTGTTCCCGTTCATAACTTTCAAATCCCTTCCGTGAGGTCACTCCTAGGATGCTATAAGTGCTTTGTATGCAATATGGCTAAGAGTTGTGGTCAGATCAAAAAGTTGTGTAAATTTGTTCTTTATGTGCACCGTCGAACTTCGAACAAGTCCGAGTTGCCAGACTAGTTCGCTTCTCCGGATAAGTCCGCTGCCAGACAAAACATGTTGAACAAGTTCACTCAATTTTGATCAATCATCCTCAAAGTACACTCTAATCTGATACTCTGTGCAGTTGTCAGTATGTCAGGTGAAGGCAGTTCTCGCCGTGTTGTCAGAAAAGTTGGAACTAAGAAGCGTAAGGTCTCTCTTCCTGTTGTTGACCATGACGACGTTCAAGAGGAGCTTGAGGCTATCAACATGGTACTAGCAACGCCTCTGTATCATGAGAGGGACAGGGAAGGTGTAGACTATATGAGAAATTCTTCAGCTGCTGGGATCAGACGTCGTGAGAACTGCTACGAAGAGACCAAACAGTGTGTTGATACTCGGTTCTAGAGTTACTTTCATGTAGATTACTATTTCTTTGTGTACCTGAAACTGAAGAATTCAGTGATTGTTATGCAGTGGGTTGATTGGGAGTACATGGCCAAGAAAAATAACCCAGTGTTTAATGAAATGATTGATGCTTGCACTTAACATGAGATTAAGGACCATCTTGGGTTTCTAATACCCTTAGAACAAAGCAGTGATAGCTCAGTTCTATGTCACTCTCTATTATCATCAGGAAGGAGAGGGCAAAATATCTTGAATGACAGGGGCAGAAAGGTACTCGGTGATAGCTCAAAGGTTTGCCAACATCCTCAAGTTCCGCGGTGGTTTCTCTTGTCCAGCTCGGATTCACAATGAGCCAGTACTTGATGTCAATGAGATGGACTTCATGTATGACACTTCTTCTCACTTCCCTCCGTCAAACGCAACTGGGTTTTTTTTTCCGTCTATAAAGTAATGCATCGTATTCTTAGGAAGACCTTGGCTTCTAGAGAAGACGATGCATCTAATCTTCGTGGTCATGGAAGGAACCTTATTAAGTGGTTGTTAGGACAAGAGAAGTTCAACACTTTTGACTTCATGTTCTCTAAAATTCTTGATATTGCACAGCAACCTAATAGGGCGTGCGCTTATGCACCCTATATTATGTGCATGATCGAGAAGGTCACTAAAAAGGTGTTTGAGAAGGAGGAGTCACATAAGAAACTCTAACCTCAAGTACCAGCAGTTGTTACTCGAGGTCCACCGCCCACTCGTCCAACATCTAGGAGAGCGCCTGCCAGTTCACCTCTTCATCTTCTCGTGGTAGAGGTGGCTTATTCAAGATCCTCAAAGGTTTCTTCAAAATCTGTCAGAACATGGATGCTCGTGCTTACAAGAAAAGGGTTACTCGAAAGAGGCATACTAAAGCTACTAAGGAATGGCAACGCCAGCAGGGCTTTCCCCATTCATCAGACAGCTCAGACATTGAAGAAGAAGCTCCTCCCCTTCCAGACTCGTTTGCAGATCTCACTCATGAGGAGCTTGCTTACTTTGGACAGCAGCTAAATGAGGACTCTGAGGAGACAACCAATGATGATAATGCCGAGGAGTAGCTGCTATCTTCTCTCCCTCATTTTCTTTCCTTTTTTGGTGTTTTGATGCCAAAGGGAAAGAAATTGAGAAGCTTCACCTATCTACTATCCTTTGTCTATCGTTGGTGTGAACTTTTTGGACTTGTGTGCGCTTTTAAAACTTGGTTTGTTGTATTTTGTTTTTGACCTGCTTATGTGGTGATGTGATGCTTGCGGTTTATCTATCCTATTGCATATTGTTGTGGCTACAAGTTGATATTCATATAAGCTTCTATTGCTATCTTAGTATGTGTTTATGTGCATGGATTTAGGAGGAGCTTATATGTTTTTTAACTTGTAATCTTTGTTTATCTTTATAGCTTTTTATTAGTTGTCATCAATTCACCCAAAAAAGAAGAGATTGAAAGTGCATCTAAGATCCCTTGTGGTTTTTAGGATGAATGATGACAAACAATAGAAGTATGTGTGCAGGGACTAAAGTCTATGGATGATTATTGAACCTCAAAAAGGAAGAAAAAATTGTTGGCTCCTTGGCTCTAATGGTTTTAGTATTTATATCTCTTTAAGTCATAAGAACACCGTACTATCAAGAGGGGTTCAGCATTTTCTGTCTTGAAAATGGTTAAGTGGTCAAACTTTTTCTTTCATTTTCAATTCAAATTATCTACGTTTGGTCACTGGCTCCAGATTTGTCTTGTTTTTTGGAGTTCTCCAGTAATGGACTTGTCTATCCAATGTCCGGAGCACACAGTCACTCTGAACTTATCTGGATGTCACTTATCTGGATGTATGGACTTGTCCGGCACCGGACATGTTCGACCTAGCTACGGACTCCAGAGAGTTATCCCTCCGGCAGAGCCAGACTAGTCTGGGCATGGACTTATCTGTCAAGACCTGCGGACTCTTGAGTTGGAGCACCCCGTTATTCTCCAGATTTGTCCGCTGAGCGGGTAGACTTCAGAGCGGTTACACCGCGGCATGACTGGACTTGTCTGCTTCTGCGGACTCTAGAGAGATAATCATGTTACCGTTGAGCCCGATGTCCAGACTTGTTCGAACCTACGGACTAGTCCGCTCCTGGCATTTTTGGAAGATCATTCTTGATTGATTTATATAATCCTCTTTCCTCTCACGTCTTAGGGTTACCAAAAACTTTCACATTTTTTCAAAATTGCGTCCTGAGACCCTTGAGATCCACGTCTCCTCCTCCACTCATTCTTCATTGAATCCTCTAGGGTTTTGAATGAAGGAATAGGAGATTGTGAGTCCTTCATTTATTTGATTCGTTTTAGCACTTGATCTTTCATTGTAGGACTTGTAGGGCTTGTTACTATTGGAGATTCGTCTCTTAGATGGTTAGGTGTCGTCCGAAATCTATCAAGATTATTGTGGTGAGATCTGAGAGGTTTGTATCACCCTCTTTTGATCTATTAAAAAATCAAGTTGATCTTTGTGGTCACTTAAAGAGGTTTAGGGTTGAGTGCAACCCGGTCCTTTGTGGACTTCTCGATGTAGGCAATCCTTGTGTCTCACGTCTCTTTTTGAGTTTATGTTTGATCTATTTTTTCGCTGCGATTAGCGAACTTATCCGCAAAGACCGGACTTGTTCGCTAACGGACGAACAAGTCCGACTGACTAGATTAGTCCGCTCTCTGTTTTTCTGATCAATTTGTTTTTAAGCGTTGATTTTCAGGTTGTTGCCTGTTCACCCCTCTAGACAACTTTCAATATATGTTGCTGCATTATAATTAATTAATTAATTATTTAAGATATTTTGAAATACATAAAATGGTACTTCTAACATTAGAATTATTCTTATAATAAATTACTAATTCAAAATACATAAAAAAGTTAAGAGGTAGTGTTGTAAATGTCTTTACAACACCTAGAAGTCTGAACAATATCCATATTCACCCAAATTAAGTAGATATTCAGTTTTTATTCACGTTAGTTGCACATATGATTCATACATCAATATATTTGAGGATATTCACATTTGCATCCATATTTATTTTATACATAAAAATGGATAGCCTTATATTTCCCACCAAGCAAACAAATACTCGTAGCACACTGTTGTACAAGAAAACAACTTTGTTGCCTTTAAATATTGCTATGGTCCTACAAGAGATGGTCCAAAACAAGCATGTTATCGATATGATGTACTCTTTTCTTTAATTGATATCATTGTTGACTTTTAAATTCAACTTTGATCATTCGTCTTATTAAAAAAAATTTATAAATTTCATACATTTTGATATAGCTTGATTTGTCATTAAAGTTATTTAAATCATAACTTAAAAATTTACACATTCAAACAAATTTTTTAAATAAAAAAATAATCAAAATTAAATTTAAAAATCTACCGCGACATCAATTAAAAATACAAATAGAGTATTTATGGTCGCATGTAGTTAGCATGTAGTTATTGAAATTGCTACGCCTACCAAAAGGTGTTGCCTGTCTTGTTTCTTTACTTAATAACTTATAACTTACTCCTACAGTTCAAACGTTGTTACACTGAATCTTTGAACTCATGCTTGCGTCTAGGGGTAGACTTAAAATAAGACAACCAATTTGTTTTTACTTTTTTCTCCATTTTTAAATTTCTGTTTTTCAGTTAAACACTTAAATTTCTATTTTAGTTAAGAAACCGAAGAAATTACCTCCATCAGTCATCTCTTGACCCGTGGTGAAGCCGGCGGATGGACATTTTCGAAATAACTCATTTCTATATTATAGAGATTACTTTAGCAAAAATACAATATGCACTGCCTTTTATTTTTTCCCCCTTTGTAGCCCACTCTGTCCTGTGACCTGCCATTGCTCTTGACACACACCAAGCTCAAGTCGATTACTAGGCGATCAAATCAGGAGCGGGTCCTGGATGGTTCAAAGACTCGGGCCATTATATGATATTTATAAGCTAACAGGCTGATTAACACAGGGTTATAAGGAAAAATTCATGATTTTTTTTAAAGAGTTGGGCCATGGCCTGGCAGCACTAGTAGGCTCACCACTGGATCAAATCAAGCATTTGTTGTTTAACAACATGTAAAGCTTGAGGTGCTTGGCTACTCTTTTTGGCAAACAAAGTAAAATCTTTATAGTCACTTAGAATTCCACTGGTTATTGAAACCTTTTTCTTTGCAAAAAATAGAAATGAAAAGCCCTATTTTCGGGCCTTTTTGACCATCCGACGATGATCCGTTCCACCAGTTTGCACGTCAAAGGACAGGGAATCGCGGTGGGCCACGGATCGAACACCATTCTCTCAGGCCCACCCCTCGCAAAGTAAACAAACCCTAGCGAGCCGGGACCGGCCCCCCTCCCTCTGATCCCGTGCGCCCGGTCAAACCCCGGACCGCCCCCAGCCGGTCACGCTGCCCGAGGCCCCCAGCCCCTCCCTCTCTCTCTTCCCCACCCCTCCGTCCCTTGCCTGCTCCTCCACCTCGCCGGAGCACCGCGCCCCTCGCCGCCTCGAAGCACCGCATCACCCAACAAGTTCCGTATTTTTCCGCCCCCCCCCCCCAAACCACCCGTGTCCTCCCCTTGCCCTCCCCGCGCTCGCCGCGCGGTGTACGGCTCGATCGTTGAGGCCCTTACCTCCCCGCGTGAGCTGCCGAGGACCGGGCTGTTGGGTATCGCAGGTCGTCCGCCGTCCGGGGAGAGAGATGCCTCTGGATTGATGTGTTGATCTTCGGTCGCGGCCTCGCGGGGGGCGGGGAAAGGCGCCGTGTTTTGGGGGGCCGTTGTTGCCGCCTCAATCGCGGCCATGGAGAGAGATGCGGGGAGCGAGCAGGGGTCGCCCGAGAGTGAAATGGGCGACGGCGACAACGACAGCGTCGGGTACGGCGCGGAGATGGAGGTCGACGCCGGGAGCGGGTCCGCCGGTGCGGCGCCGGCGAGCTCGGCCTCGGCGTCGGTCTCCGCGTCGGCGTACGCCGCGCGCACCGGGGCCTACGAAGGCGTCGACCCGTTCGAGGGCATGGAGTTCGCCGACGAGGAGGACGCCTGGACGTTCTACAATGTGTACGCCCACCGCGTGGGCTTCAGCACCAGGATCAGCGTCATGCACCGGTCGCGCCGGGACGGCTCCGTCATGTCGCGCCAGTTTGTCTGCGCGAAGGAGGGGTTCCGCACCTACCGAGGGAAGAACGAGGTTGCTCGTGCAGATGCTGGCACCGGCGATGAGGATAGTGGAAGGGGCCGCCGGACACGGGCCGTCACTAGAGTTGGCTGTAAGGCCATGATCCGGGTGAAGAAGCAGGACAATGGCCGGTGGAGTGTGACCAAGCTGGAGACTGCACATAACCATCCCCTGATCCCTGCTGACCAGTCCCATTGTCTGCGCCCACACAAGCCACTGTCAGAGTGTGGCAAGCAGAAGCCTTTTGGAGGCCATCGAAACGGTGGCACTGCCCTGCCGATTGAATCTCCATCAACACCTTTTACGCCACCTGTGCATCGCACAGGCTTACCTCAAGTGGTTCCGCATGGTATTACAGATGGTATTGGGAATGGTACTCGAGTAATTTTGGATTATGTCAAACGCATGCAAGCTGAAGATCCAGCATTCTTTTATGCCATGCAGTTTGTTGATGGACATCCAATAGGGAATGTCTTTTGGGCAGATGCAAGGGCTAGAATGGCATACAAAGACTTTGGAGATGCTGTTGTCTTGGATGACTACTGCAAAAGAAGCAAGCATGAACTTCCACTAGTCACTTTTACTGGAGTCAATCACCATTGCCAACCAATCCTATTTGGATGTGCCATCATTGCAGATAACACTGAGACATCGTTTGTGTGGCTCTTTGAGACATTTCTTTTGGCAATGTCCGGTAAACACCCGACTTCCCTTACTATGGAGCATGACAATGCTGCACCATCAGCTGCTTCGAAGGTATTTACTCAAACTAGGCTGCGATTCTGCAAGTGGCACATCATGAATGCTGTACAGGATAAGCTTTCACATTTCCTGAATGCATTCCCATCCTTCCATGAGGAATTAGCCAACTGTGTTGACATGTCTGAGACAGTCGGTGAGTTCGAAGCAAATTGGAAGGTATTAGTTTCTAAAGTTGGCTCCCCAGATAGGGAATGGCTTGACATGTTGTACAATTGCCGGCATCAGTGGGTCCCATTATACCTGAGGGATACATTTTTTGGGGATGTATCATTAAAGCAGCAGTGTGCAAGCAGGAGTTTGTTATTTGAAGGTTATATCAGTGCTAAAACTGACTCACAATCATTCATTCAGCAGTATGAAAAAGCTCTTGATTGTTGTTATGAGAAGGAGGTGAAGGAAGAATTTGAAACAAAATATTCACTTCCTGATATCAAGACATCGTCACCTATTGAGAAACAAGGGGCAGAGGTGTACACAAAGTCAATGTTTTTGAAATTCCAACAGGAATTGATCTATGCCTCTGCTTGCACTGCTGAAGTGGTAAAAGAGGAGGGCAATGTATCTGTATATAAAGCGACCAAATCTGAAGGAAACAAGAAGCCTTTTACTGTTCACTTTAGTTTGTCTGGAAGCTCTGCAACATGTAGCTGTCGAATGTTTGAACACTTGGGAATCATCTGTGAGCACATACTGACTGTTTTTGGTGCACGAGGTGTATCTACACTTCCTGCTCAGTATTTTGTAAAAAGATGGACAAAAAATGCCATGGATAGAAGCTCAAGTGAGAAAGTTGATGAAATTAGCAGAGTTCAGGAGCCCAAGGAGGAGCAAAGTAATAGTGCTGAAGATGGTGTGCATTCTCCTACATGGCGCTACAATAGTTTGTGTCGTGAAGCATTAAGATATGCTGAAGATGGATCATCATCATTAGAGGTTTATATTGTAGCAATGCAGTCTCTTCAAGAGGCTGCTAACAGGGTTAATATGGCCAAAAGAGGTATTGGACAGATTGCACCTTTAGCAGTGATGCCTATTGCAGCCCAACCACCTGAAAGTTTTGGACAAATCCAGGAAACTAGTTCAAGTAAACAAAAGAGGAGGAGGAGGAGCTCAAACAACACAAAGGATAAGTTCACATCAAATCAACTTATGTATGTGCAACAACCTGTTAGTTTTCCTTTTGTTCCTGGTTCATCAAGTGCTTTACCAGGTCCTAGTCATCTAGTTTATGCTGCTCCCGCTTCTTTGAGTACCCAGTATGGACAAACATCAGGTGCAAATCACTCTATCGATGACAATGGTTCACCTGTTGACAAGTTTTCTGGAGTTCCTCATCGAAATATATCAGCACCTTTTTCAGGAAATGTGGAAGGAAAAACAAAATCTATGTCTGCTGCACAAATAAAAGAGGTGATTTACTATACTTACTTCTGAATTTCATATTCTGCATATTTTTTAGTGCTCTATTCCTTTCAGTTCTTAGATTTACTGTTGACAATAAAAGTAACATATACAGGAAATTATAGCTCAAGTAGTGAAACTCTTTTCTTTTATGGGTGATGGCTAGATTGATCTTCTTGTTTGTTTTTTGTGATGCTCTAAATCTGTAAGAAAAAAAATCTAAAAGATCTCCTGAATTGCCCTTCCTTTTTAATTCATGGTCCATAAACAGTTTGGACATTGGTCACTTGGGCTAATGGCAGGTCACTGATAGATCAGCAAATTGAATGAATATTATTAAGAGAAACAAATTTAATAGGATGGAGGGATATAATGTCACAATAATGTTTCTCACATGTTTTCTCCATATGCAACGGAGCATAGGTATGAGGTTAAAAGACTATCTTTATGTGTTTCTTTGTTTGTTGGCATTCTTGATGATATGATTAGGATTCGAAATACATACAATCTAACCATTTTGTTGTATCAATGTCAAATTGTTTTTTTTTTTTTGGTAAAAAGTTCAAATTATTTTCATTACATATCTGAACACAAAAAAAATTGTGAGTACCTTGAACTGTAAATGTTTCAGAGCTTGTTTTTCATGACATATATACAACAACAACAACAACAACAAAGCCTTTAGTCTCAAGCAAGTTGGGGTAGGCTAGAGATGAAACCTCGAGAGACGACTAAAAAGGAGCAACAACCTGCAATCAAGGTTTAGGCACGTGAATTGCTAGCCTCCACGAACTACTATCCAAAGCTAACTCCTTGGCGATATTCCAATCCTTCAGATCTCTCTTCACAAACTCTTCCCAAGTCATGTTTGGTCTACCTCTGCCTTTCTTCACACCGTTTGGCCGACGTACCATCCCGCTACGAACCGGTGCCTCCTGTGGCCTTCGTTGAAAATGTCCGAACCACCTCAAACGATGCTGCACAAGTTTTTCATGACATATATGAAAATTATAATTCTTTCTACGTCAATGACAATTTGACAGTTAGTGGCATTAGTTCCCTATGTCTTTTCAATCCTAGAAGATTAAATCTTTAAGGAATTTCCTTAGTTTGTTCATTCATTGTAGTATTTTAGTTCCCTGTTCCCTTTTACTTGAGTTTCCTTTTGCTTTCTTATTGATACCACAAGTTTTCTGTCCAGCTTGCATGGTTGCTTGATTAACAATTAGTGAATTGGGAGACAAGTTTAGAATGGAATATTAGATTTTGCATGTAGGCTGTAGCATCAATTGATGTTGAGGCCTTAATATGAACCCAAAAGTCAGTATTTCTTTCACTATAATTTCTTCAGATGTAAACCTCATTGTAAAGTTTGTTTGACTATACTTTCTTGTTTGGCTCATAAGCATCAACTGTCAATATTTTTTTTCCCTAGTGTGAAGTACTGTCTACAGAGACAGAGACATTTTGACTAGATTTTTCCTTTTCAAAGCCTTAGCAGACTGCTGAGCAAACTTCATAGAAAGTATTAAATTAACCTGGTTCTTGATTTATTACTAAATTTTGTACACATTTTTCTTGCTTCTATTGCTTGGAGCAAGCCTGTCTTATGAAGCTTCAGCTCAAGTGAAATTGTTCGAATCTGGACTAAACTTGTTTGGATTGGGGCTGTAAATGATATGATAAACAAAGCTATACGGTTGGATCATGCCATTCTTCATGAATACAAACCAATGATCCAAATGTGTAATCTTATGAAGAACAGTATATTGTGTCCGTTGTGTTGGTGTTGATCATTTGAAGGTAGTCTGGATAAGTGGTAGGATCTGATGGGAGACAACCAATGGCTTATCTACATTTTTTGTAGATTGATTATGCTTTATTCATTAATTACAAAGATGTTAGGATGCAGATTAAAATTCACATATTTTAATCTATTGTCCATACATTTTTCTCAAAAAATACTTTGACTGATTTTCTTATCTATTTTTGATAAAGCTGACACTTTTGACTTTTCCTTGAGTTATTCTCACATGCAAGCCATCGAAGTATGTGGGATTATAAAATTATTGTGACTAGTCCAGGTTATGTAGGAACTGGGGTGGATTTGGTATTGTTTCAGGCCAATTACATAAACTAGTGATGTCTTGGATACGGCATGCTTTCTTGGTAACTGTCAGTAATATATGAGAATTACGATTTACTTTCCAATTTAACATATACTTCCAGGTCTTACTCCGCCCGTCCCAAAATATAATCATTTCTAGATTTGGTCAAAGTCAAACTTGTTCAACTTTGACCATTAATAATGAAGAATTCATAATATTTTAATTTTTCATAATGTGTAAGTCTTTATATTTAATTTTTTTTTCTATATATTATTAGTCAAAGGTAAAAGAAATTGATTTTTAACCAAACGCAGAAATGCTTATATTTTGGGATGGAGGTGGTACATGTTAGAAGTGATACATGCTATTTATTGCAGTTGAGTCATTTATCAATATTTTCTTTCTTTGGATTAGATTTCATTGGTTTACATGATCTTTCATTGGTTTACATAATCACTGGACCCTTCCTATGCTAGCTTCAGGTTTCTGACCATGATAAGTCCTTGAATCTGCAGAGCCATGAACTATCCCAAGCTAATGGCAACAGTGGAAGCAGTGTTAATGCATTAAACTCCAATGCTGCACAACAACTTGTGACTGTTCCTATTGGATTCTGCCCTTCAATGGACGGCTCCAACATATCTGCTGGTATGTCTTGACATGACTGTACTATGCTGCTCATTTTATTTAGATAATGTACTATGCTACTCAAATGTATCTCCTCAAATGTATGAGATATTTCAAATGTATCAGTTCTGTTTTATTTGAATCCTAGGTTTGAAACCTGCTGTTAAGTTATTGTTTCCAGACACGAGACAATTTAAGTAAATATATGGATGAATGTATTTTTGCTAACAATGTCATTTGGTGCAACTTTGGGTGCAGCTGGTATGAATTCTTCACATCCTGGAGATGCCAGCAGCAATGGCAAGGTGTCATCTGCTCAACAGGCAGCTACACATTCGCAGGCTAAGGCACCTGACAGCTTTGGTTCTCGAGGAAATCCTGAGGGTTCTTCTATAAGGGCTGCAGCCATTGCAGCTGGTGCACGCATTGCGTCTCCATCTGACGCAGCTTCAATCATAAAAGCGGCACAGTCAAAAGGTGCCATCCGTATTAAGCCTGGGGAAAACCTACCGAATTGCCTGAAACCATTAGCACCAAAGCCTCTTACTTCACTACCGCCAGTGAACACACCCAACTCGGAGCATCCATCCCCTGGCCATGCACAGCCTGGACAGCTCAGGTTTGGGGATTCGGCAGCCACCAAAGATGCAATTTTCGGTTCCAGCGATGGCAGTGATGATGAGTACGATGATGACACCACTGACGATGATGATGAAGACGAGGCGCTGACCGGCGACGATGCGGAACATGAATAATTTTTTTCCCCCGCACTAACGTCTCCTAATGGCTTCTGGGGTCCTGATTCTTAACAATGATTCCACCACCAGAATCTCTTGTTAGAGCATAGCTGTATACATGTTTATAGCTGTATTTAAGGTCCCACCATGACCTCCATGAGCCTAGTAGAACTTTTTTTCCTTTAGTATGCTTAGAAAGTCCCCTCTGTTTAACCTAATCTCAGACATTGAACTCTTTTCCTTTAGCTTGTTTCTGTCTGGCTCCTAGCGAGGTTGGTCGCTTGTGGCGTAGTAGTCGTCAGTTCACGTGTGTGTAGCTCATTGATAGCTATGTGCAGCACGAGGTGTATGCTGGTGAACTGCTTGAACAGCCCAAATTTTTGTATGCCTATTTTTCTCCTCTTGGAAAGAGATTTGTTGGACTTTGAGCTCGTCGGAAGACTGATTGGTTCGTTGGATGGGGGAAAAATTGGATTCTGGAGCATGACATATTGCTGCGGACTGTGAAGTTGACACAGTTGTTCGTCGACAGCGACGTTGAAGCGGACATATTTGGTTTCATTTCCTTGGGTCATTGATTGGAAGTGTGTTTTACTCCTACTGATGCGAAATGCTGACGCCGTTGCGCGCCACTGAGGCTAATGGTAGGTTCCGAGAACAATGCATCTTATCTGGGAGCTTTTTGCCAGCACCAGCAAGGAAACTGAACTGATGAACTGCTCTATCCCCTTGGGTGTAATTTCACCACTTTTGATGTTATTATATTAGCTTGGTCCTCAAAGTGTAATCTCACCACTAGTTAAACAACTATCTGTCGTTGTAATCACCACCACTTTCAAAGTTCAAAATCGTAAGAATATGTTGACTTAAACGTCCAAATAGCTAGCTGCGCAAAGCCCACACCACAATTAACCATGACGACAGAGAGAATCTACGACCGAGCTAGTACTTCTGCGAGCCCGCGAGATCCTCAAGAGGGCTGGCTTACGTGCGAATCTTGCAGTCATCCGTCGCCCACCAACCCCCGGGCCGGAGGTAGGAACGCCACCAACCATGGCGCCCTTTTCTTCTCTCCTCTCCTCTGCATTGTGTTTTCGAGTGTGATGGAAGCCAGATTCAAAGAGAAAGTAGCTAAAGGTTGCTTTCATGGTTTGGTGGGTCAGACGCAGGAACTGCTACCGGTCCACACTTGGGATGGTTGGAATGCTTATTCAGTTATTTTTGGGTGATGTTGCAATATCATTTGTTACGTGTAATACTACTTTCGTCTCATAAAAAGATTATTTTTTTATTTTAAAAATCACGTTTGATCACTCGTCTTATTTAATTTTTTTTTAAATATAAAAACGAATAAGTCATGTTTATAGTATTTTTAATAATAAAATAATTCATAATAAAATAAATTATATTTTTACAAATTTTTTTAATAAGATAAGTGGTTAAATTTAAAGTCTAAAATAAAAAAATATTTTTTTATAGGACAGAAAGAGTATAGTACTACTGCAGTATAATTGTTAGTATAAATAAATGCTATAGTAGTTGACATTTTTCTCCCAAAATCCGGCTGATTCTTTAGCATATACTCCATCTCATCCGATGCAGGGTTAATTCTTTTTCCAAAAAATATGATAAACGAAAAGGGGAAGTTAATTATTGAAGCCGGGCTGTCTGTGCCTGTCACTACCAAATCTCGTTTGTTCTGCTTAGCACGTCTCACCAACATTTGCATGTGTACTTGTTCCTTTCTCTCGCCTACTCCCATTTCTACTTTTCTTTTTACCTTTTCATTCCATCTTTTCGTGTCACAGCTAGTTTGGTTCTTAAAAAAAAAGTCTTATTCTACGTGTTAGTTGGCGCTGCAAGGTCGGCGTGTGTTACTGATTCCCACTTTATAATTGAGTGGATTAAATCGTGACAGCTATTAAGGCAATTTTTTTTGGTGGGGGGGGGGGGGGGGGTGGGGGGTTGGGGGTCATATAGGCATGTTGCTTAGTTGATACAGTAATATGCAAGGTTCACGAAATCGATGAAAACTCATCGGTTTTTACGAAAATCCGATCTAGCTCAGTTTTATCAGATGACTAGTTTTCGACTAAAAGCTAAACTTGATTACTATAGCAAATCGGTAGATGACTAGCCGGTCAGTTTTTTTCGTCGTTGAAAACCAACTAGCCAGTGGCTTTATAAACTTTAGTTATATGTTAAAGCTATCATGTGTAATAATTTAGCAGAATGTAAATGAAATCTGTTTGATCTCATGAAATCTCATTTCAAACTAAAAAACTACTACTTAATTTTTAAAACTATTGACACATTTGACTTTTAACATTAAATTTGATTATACATCTTATTAAAAAAATTTATTGTAATATGTAAAACTATTATTTGTGTTTTACATACCACTAATGATAAAGTAAATAATAAAAAAAAATTATATTTAAACAAATTTTTTAAATAAAACAAATATTTAAAATTAATATTAAAAATTAGCCGTGCCAACAATTTAAAACGAATGAAGTACAATCTTCCCGGCGCACCAGCTCCAACCAGATTGCCAGATCGGATCCCCACCAAACACCCCAACACGCGCGCACCAACCTTCGATGCCGAGTTGCCGACACGATACGAGAAGACCAGAGCAGAGGCGAGCTCGGCTGCACTCAGAACTGTGCTCCTCCCGTTATAAATCAGCCCGCAAGCCTCTCGACTTCCCCCGTGCTCATTCCTGCCCTCGTCCCTGACCTCTCGTTGCGCGCTCTCCTCTTCCTGCGGCGCCGCTGCTCCGCTCAACTGCTCAAGGCTCCAAGGGTACGTAACCGCACTTCCCCTCCGCTCCCTCGCCCTATACATAGGCAGCCTGTGCCTAGCCTCGCGCGGCCCTCCGTTCCGCTCGCTGCCAGCCACTCCCTCCCCCCGCGCTCCTAGGATCGGTGAGGTACGTCTGTTCTTAACTGGGTAGCGAGCTGCTTGGGCCTGTGCGATCTTAGTGTGTCTTCGTGTCAGTGTTGGAGCGGGAGGCTTGGTGTGTGCGGCCTTGATCGGGGAATGGTCAGTTGAGGTCACTGGGTTACGTCGGGGAGTGGTCGACGGTGATGTTTCCGTCGTTGTGTCCGTAGGACGTGGCTGGAACCCAGGTTGGTTCTTGTTGGCAGTTTTCAGTCGATTTGTTATTAGGTTCCTGGATTTCGCTAGTGACAGAGAGCGCCGTGTGGCTTCAGATTTTTTTTTCTTTTTTTATAAAACGTGTGGCCTCAGATTGATTTCAGCCTAGGAATGATTCACAATCCGTGCATATTGTCAGATCTGTTGGTACCTTTACATTTTTTTTTATATTTTATTTCGATGATCTGAAACTATGTTACTTTCATCCTAATTGAAGATATTTCGAGCATGATCCTTCCCAAATATAGCTTTACGACTGTTATTTATAGCATGATCCCTGCCTGTGTGAGAGCAACCGCAATTTCATTCCAATCAATTTTAGCTCTCCTGTACCCTTACCCTGCCAAGGCTAGGTTGCAACCTGAATGGAAGACTTTAGTTCAGATAAGATACTTCCATGGCATCCGTAGGCCTGCCCAGTTCAAAGAAACATCCTTGGTTGACCCAAGGTATTTCTTTGCCCTGAAAGCATTTGAATCTTATAGGAGGAATTGAATACGTCAGTAGTATTTTGAATGAAACAAAGTTCAGTTTACGATTCGGCGAAATATACTAGTACAAGACATGTTTGAGCAGTGGAGACAAGAATTTAGCTAACCTCTTCTTGGGAATCAAGCTAATCTCTACCCCACCCCACTTTGCAGAAAGATGGCGTCCCATATTGTTGGATACCCTCGCATGGGCCCCAAGAGGGAGCTCAAGTTTGCTTTGGAGTCTTTCTGGGATGGGAAGAGCAGCGCCGAGGATTTGGAGAAAGTTGCCACTGACCTCAGGGCTAGTATCTGGAAGCAAATGTCACAAGCTGGGATCAAATACATTCCCAGCAACACCTTCTCATACTATGACCAGGTTCTTGACACGACAGCCATGCTTGGCGCTGTCCCAGAACGCTACTCCTGGACTGGAGGCGAGATTGGCTTGAGTACCTACTTCTCAATGGCTAGGGGAAACGCCACTGTCCCTGCTATGGAGATGACTAAGTGGTTTGACACAAACTAGTAAGTCAACATCAATCTTTGAAATGCTTATCAAAGATGGTTATTTCTGATGTTTTGATCTAATAAATCTTTTCTTACCTTACTCTTTGCAGCCACTTTATTGTCCCTGAACTTGGCCCAACCATCAAGTTCACGTATGCTTCACACAAGGCTGTCTCTGAGTACAAGGAGGCAAAGGCGGTATGTTGCTAGTACCACATCAATGTCTCAGCTTTCTGTACTTCTCTTAGTTTTTTTACCATTCTCATTGTAGTAATGCCAACTTTATCATATTTTATTACTTGGGTTTTAAGCCCTAATTGCACCATGCACCTGTAAAAAAATGCATGTGTGCTTATATGTTTTTGCCCTTTATACAGCTTGGCATCGATACTGTTCCAGTGCTTATTGGACCAGTCTCATACTTGTTGCTCTCTAAGCCTGCCAAGGGTGTGGAGAAATCTTTCTCTCTTCTTTCACTTCTTGGTAGCATTCTTCCCATCTACAAGTAAGCATCCACTCAAGTATCCACATATTTTTCAGTATCAACCTCTTCAGTTGATAATATGATCTTTATGAAATTCAGGGAGGTTGTTGCTGAGCTCAAGGCAGCTGGTGCTTCATGGATTCAGTTTGATGAGCCCACTCTTGTTAAAGATCTTGGTTCTCATGAATTGGCCGCATTTGCTTCAGCTTATGCTGAACTGGAGTCAGCATTCTCTGGATTGAATGTGCTTATTGAGACTTACTTTGCTGACATTCCCGCTGAAAACTACAAGTATGTTGTTCAGTGCGAATAAGTCGTTACCAGCGTTTTCCATTTCCAAGCAATTTTTTTAGAAAGAAAACAAGGCACTCATTCATTTTTCAAATGCAGGGTCCTCACCTCCTTGAGTGGTGTGACCGCTTATGGTTTTGATCTTGTCCGTGGAGCCAAGACACTTGATCTTGTCAAGCGCAATTTCCCATCTGGAAAATACCTCTTTGCCGGTGTTGTCGATGGACGAAACATTTGGGCTGATGATCTTGCAGCGTCTCTCAGCACTCTTGAGTCTCTTGAGGCTGTTGTTGGCAAGGGTAAGCACTGAAGGATATATATATATATATAGAATTTATCTGTTTTCCTCATTGCATATTTTAATAAACCAAATACATGATGTCCAGACAAACTAGTTGTGTCAACCTCCTGCTCATTGATGCACACCGCTGTTGACCTTGTAAATGAGACCAAGCTCGATGATGAGATTAAGTCATGGCTCGCGTTTGCTGCCCAAAAGGTTGTTGAGGTCAATGCCCTTGCCAAGGCTTTGGCAGGTCAAAAGGATGAGGTATGTCACTTTCTGGTCCCATTCATGTTCTAAATCCTTCAGACATACGAGGGTATTATTTTCATTTTGTATTAAAACTAAATTCAGATTGTAATTTGAACATTTTCGACTGCAGGCTTACTTTGCAGCTAATGCTGCTGCTCAGGCCTCAAGGAGGTCATCACCCAGAGTGACAAATGAGGAGGTCCAGAAGGCCGTAAGTAAAATGCTTTATTCATTACATGATTACTTCACACTGATGTTAACATATCAATTCTAAACTAGAAGAGCATTTCTTACAGGCAGCTGCTTTGAGGGGATCTGACCACCGTCGTGCTACCAATGTCTCTGCAAGATTAGATGCTCAACAGAAAAAGCTCAACCTTCCGGTCCTTCCCACAACTACAATTGGTTCGTTCCCTCAAACTATGGACCTCAGGAGGGTTCGCCGTGAGTATAAGGCAAAGAAGTAAGTTTCTCGAGAGCTATTACGTTTGTAATAACTTCCTCTCCTTTTTCTTATTGAAAATGCATTATTACAGGATCTCCGAGGAGGAATACACCAATGCCATCAAGGAAGAAATCAGCAAGGTTGTCAAGATCCAAGAGGAGCTTGACATTGATGTGCTTGTGCATGGAGAGCCTGAGGTGAGCATCCTTAAGTACTGGCATAGTTGACCATCTAGATTAAATGTCTTTTGGAGACAAAAAAAATTGTTTAGGATTTGTTGTTATGGAGCTTATAAAAACAAAAAAAATTTCTTAGCATGCTGATACATTGTATGCTGCAGATGAGATATTTACTCATTTGTAACCCATTCTATATATGTACAGAGAAACGACATGGTCGAGTACTTCGGTGAGCAATTATCCGGTTTTGCATTCACTGCCAATGGATGGGTACAATCCTATGGATCACGTTGTGTAAAGCCACCCATTATCTACGGTGATGTCAGCCGCCCAAACCCCATGACTGTCTTCTGGTCCAAGACAGCACAGAGCATGACCTCCCGCCCAATGAAGGGAATGCTAACTGGTCCGGTAACAATCCTCAACTGGTCATTTGTGAGGAACGATCAGCCCAGGTCAGTTACTTCCTCCTACCTATTTCAATATGTTTAGGAAGTTCATAGCATCATTTTCTCATTCATGGAAGTGAATCCCTCTATATTACTTGGCCTGTAGATTCGAGACATGCTACCAGATAGCTCTTGCCATCAAAAAGGAGGTTGAGGATCTCGAGGCTGCTGGTATTCAGGTTCGTATATATCTTCTCCTATTGTTTTCCTAGTACTTGTTTCATCAATATTTCCAGGTGTGACAATATCTTCTTTTGCTTTTCACAGGTGATTCAGATCGATGAAGCAGCTCTAAGAGAGGGTCTGCCTCTGCGCAAGTCAGAGCATGCATTCTACCTGGACTGGGCTGTCCATTCATTCAGAATCACTAACTGCGGAGTCCAGGACACCACTCAGGTAATCAGTCATCTTGAAATGTTACGAGATACTTGGTAATCTTTCTTAACATCTCTCCTGCTGATGATACTTATTTTCTCTTGAATAGATCCACACCCACATGTGCTACTCCAACTTCAACGATATCATTCACTCCATCATCGACATGGATGCTGATGTGATCACAATTGAGAACTCCCGGTCTGATGAGAAGCTCCTGTCCGTCTTCCGCGAGGGTGTGAAGTATGGCGCCGGCATTGGCCCCGGTGTCTATGACATCCACTCTCCCAGGATCCCTTCCACCGAGGAGATTGCAGACCGCATCAACAAGATGCTTGCGGTTCTTGACACG
The DNA here is from genome assembly GCA_001602295.1 of Zoysia matrella. NCBI lineage: Eukaryota > Viridiplantae > Streptophyta > Magnoliopsida > Poales > Poaceae > Zoysia > Zoysia matrella. The sequence goes on along the minus strand of BCLG01001461.1, from coordinate 32,626 downwards.
AACATCCTTTGGGTGAACCCTGACTGCGGTCTCAAGACCCGCAAGTACACCGAGGTCAAGCCGGCGCTAACCAACATGGTTTCTGCCACCAAGCTGATCCGCACCCAGCTTGCCAGCGCAAAATGAGTCATTCAGTAGATTTGATCTGTTGAGCACAAGGCTGTTAGGGCCATTTGTTTGGAATAATTTGGCTTGTGTACCCCCCTGTTTTGTGGTTAGGTTAGTCTTATTTGTATGATCTGTGTCATTGGTGGGCCTTTTGAAGCAATTGCCTGGGGCTTGTGTGGCTTGGTTATAAGAATGAATGGAATATGCAGCATTCCAATTCCACCTACAGCTAGTCCATTCTTATCTTTCAATACGGTATTTCAATTGAGACTAGAAACCGCTTCTAAGCATCATAAGAAAACATGGCAATGTCTTGCATTTCAATGTAGAAACAGCATTTGTGCCAGTTGTGTCATTTTCTTTTTTGAGAAGTTCCACCGGGGGGGGGTGGGGATGTTGGGGTCACCTTTTCATTCCTTTCATTAGCATAAACTTGAAGTCGTTACATGTTGGTTACATTAGGAGATAGCATGGGGTTGGAGAAGAGAACACTAACATCCACGCATGGGTTACATGCTTTACATGTCCACAATTTGGCGTCTTTACGACAGCCAACTAGTAGATTGCTCTGACAAGAGGGTTGGGAGCGGAAGACGACGTTGTGTCTATGCTTCCAAAGACACCAGCAGCACAGGAGAAGGAAAGCATTGAAGTGGAGAGCTGGGATGGAGTGCGGGGGAGAGACTTTCCAGAGTGTGTCCACATCAGATTCTAAGAGCGGCAATCTAACATGGCACCAAAATTCTGCCGCGAAAGGGCACCCGGCGACAAGGTGAGACGAACTCTCAACAGCTGCATCGCACAGGGGGCACTGGCTCAAATCGACGCAGTGCTTCCGGAGCAAATTCTCTTTAGTTTCTATCCTGTCCTACACAAGAAGCCAGCCAAAGAATGACCTGGCCGGGGGGGGGGGGGGGGGGGGGCACAGTTCTTCCATATGAAGTCATAGTAGTTACAAGGAGGCACCCCTTCGGAGATGACTGTACGGCAGATCGCGGACGACTAAAATCTGCGCTCGCCGTCCTCCCACCGGCAGCGGCGCATGTTTCGCACAACGGCTAGGGTGACAGCAGCCAGCGCGGGGAGTATGCAATCAAGTTGAGTCACTGCTGCAGAAGTGAGCCGGGCGCCAAGATGTGATCGCAGCCCGGTCGAAAGCACCTGACGGACAGAAGCGTCTTTGGTGCGGGCGTGGGAGTAGAGCGCCAGCATAGCGTCGACGAGGGCCCCAACTTCCAACCAGCTGTCATGCCAGAAGGATGTCGTGCAGCCGTCCCCCACCTCTACCGTGGTGAGCAGCAGGTAGCAACCGGAGGAGCGCCGCCCAGTGCGCCTCTGCATCCAAGTTGGCAGGGGCTTCATGTAGTCCTCCAAACTCCACTTCAAGCCCCAACAACCAGGCCGAGCCCTCGCCGGCATGTACTCGATGGAGAAGCTTCATGAGTAAACATATGTTCTAGAGTGTTAGGTCCTAGACGCCAAGGCCACCATCTTTTTTGGTCAGACAGGCTCGAGCCCAGCTGACCAAACATTGAGCACCCGAGACACTGTCTTCTCCAGCCTACAGGAAAGCTCTTCTTCGTGCATTAACAGCATCAATAACACCGGGAGGGAGCTGGAGCGCCCCCATTGCATAGACCGGCAAGCTGTTAAGAACTGAGTTCACAAGGACAAGCCGATCACTGTGATTCAGTAGGCTGGCGAGCCAACCAGACAAATACCTGTCCACACTTGCGATGAGCGGAGCAAAGGCGGTGAGGTTGAGTTTAACATTTGACAGAGGGAGCCCAGGTACGTTTGGGGGAAATCCCCACTCGCGCACCCGAGGATGGATACGAACTGGGCAGCTTCATCCGCCGGGACATGCATGGGCACCAGTGGTGTCATTTGACAGTAACCCTTAGTTGATGACAATTGTTATGCACAGGATATGCATCTTTACATCAACACTACACAGAGGATAGTGGCACCAACACCCAGCAATGCAAGGACGAGAATGAAACCAAGAACATGAACAACCCTGATCTTCCTCCACCATTTCTTGCTCTGACCCTTGTCCTCGCCATCATCCCTCTCGGCTGCATTTCCATGGCCATCACTTCTCTTTGATGAATATTGTGAAATTGCCACCACCTCCGGCCTCTGTTCCACCACCCCCTGATCTTCTCTCTGCTCCTTCCTTCCAACCTTATCACCAGTCTCCGCGTCTTCCTGGGCGCTGTGCAGGCTGCCACTGCTGCTCCCTGACGAGCCGGCTGCACTTTCCTGTCCCTCGTGCTGACCCACAGACTGCTGTTCGTTCTGCTTGTCCTTGGACGACGATGGTGATCTCTTCTTGGGCAGGACGACAGAAAGCCGGGCGTTCTCCAGGTTCATCCTGGCCTTGATGGCGCCGGCGTCGCAGCTCCTCGGGACCGGGAACACCTTGGCGAAGCGCGCCCACTGGGCGCCGTCGACCTGGCGCTCGCCGGTGACCTTCAGCTTCCGGTTGGTGGTGTACAGCACCCTCAGCTCCTCCTTCCTGAACCCTGAACGAACCAGCAAGGAAACCAAAGCGTTGCTTCAGGAGTTGCGCAGGTTTTGCGATCGACAACACGGTCGAGCGGCAGCGTTAGTATACCTGACACATCGACGACGAGCGTGTCGTGCTGCTCCGTGCGTGCCCACTCGCACCGCGGGTCCACGGACGCGTACGCGGGGCGGCGAGGCGGCGGCGGCAGTGCCGGCGGTGCAACAGCCGCCATGACGATGTTGCCGTGCTGACGATGATCCTTGATTGATGGAAGGCTTTCAGCAGGGAGGATATATGGCCGGTGTACGGGATGCGCTACAGTAGATTGCGATTTATTTTGCTATGCTTAGCAGCTGGATGGTGTTGCCGCCATGGAGGGTTAACACCAACGGTGATGGTTGTCGCTAGGCAACCCATTGCTTTTGCTTCGGCTGGTCGCAGATGTCTTGCCTTCCTTCGCTACAAGGTTTAGCTTAACCTCTGTTTGTGTGTTCTTTGTCGCCGGCTAGCTTAGTTTAGAGTTAACCCACGGTAATAAAACAAGAACAAAGGGAGTATTGTTTGTGGAGGATCGACCAGGCTGGTACATGATACATCATGTTATTAATTTGAAATGCGAATGTATCAGAGTAAATAGCACCACTGATGAAACAAGATCTTTTTTTTAAAATTTTTTCAGAAAAGGCGCATAAATTTGTGAGTTGACTCATTAGCAAATACTGTAAAATGTCACTGAATATATATTGTACTAAAGGAGCTCGACAACAACTGACGCTGTTAGACTGAGTTACAGTGGAGGATTAGGTGATCAGTCGTTTCGGCTGCCAGGCCACAAAGCTCGCAAGTGTCCTCCTGAACCATCCAATTCTTGAGAAGGTTAGCTTTGAGTGTATGCGGTTCTGAACTAACAGCCGGAAATCGTCGTCATGTATTCATTTTTTTTAACCGACCACGTATTCATTTTTTATTGTTACTTTACTGTTTTCATGGCATATCCGCATCCATCCCCTCCATGTTAAAGTGTTCGAACAAAGTTTCTTTTAAAAAACACATATGGAAGAGCAGATCATGAGCTGAATTTTGTGACCCCTCGGAAGTGAGATGTTAGAGTGACATGGCTCATTCTTCAAAAAGCACAGGAATTCAAGCCCTCTTTGAAACGCAGAAATTTTACAGAAATCATGCAAGAATCAGTTACATTTCATAGAAAAAACGTAAAAAATAGAAAAAAAAATCCAATTTCAAAGGCGGTCTAGAAAGACTTATAGGGAAAGTTTTGAGAGATTTGAACTCATTTCTTTCTCTAAAACTTCTACAGACGTAACCAATTCATAGGTATTTCAAAGAATTTTGTAGCAACAAACATGTTTTCAAACGAACCGTGCAAGAGAAATTCCTGCAGGATTCGAATTCTTTAAAATTTCTACTATAGTTTTCCTTCATTTGAAAGGAGAGGCCTTTGAAATGTTGCTTCCAGCTATTGATTCCGTTGTTGTTGGGAGTGAAAATAATATATACTTCCTTCATTTTTTAATTGATATCACCGTTGATTTTTATATTCAACTTTTATCATTCATTTTATTTAAAAAATTTATTTAAATGTGTAAACTTTTAAATTGTGACTCAAATAACTCTAATAATAAATTAAATTATAATAAATTATATAAAATTTATCAAAAAATTTGAATAAAACGAATGATCAATGTAAAAATCAACGACGATATCAATTAAAAAACGAAGTGAGTACGGATTATGCTGCAAATGATCCCGTTGTCACAAAATGCAAATGAATCTGGAGTCACAAATTTACTCTACTTTCAAACGTTTTGATCCAGTTTTAAGCGTATTCTCACATTAGACGAGTGTTTCCTATGCAAGAGCGAATCTCAGTAACATCTTCAGCTCAGCTTACTGCATTTTGCAGCGTATATAGAACACGGTGATTTACAGTTATATCCACCCTTGCCTTTTCTCTTCATACGTTTTTAAGCTCTGTACACCAGATGATCGATTAAGAAACACCACGAGATTACTGTGCACTCCATTCCCAGCACAAGTTCTCGAACACGTCATGCTTGCAGATTGCTCACATCTCGTCGCCATACCTCCCGTGGCCGCGGCCGCCGGCGCCACCCGTGGCATTCTGCAGAGTGTGCCATACGTAGGCGGTGATGCCGATGAGCACCACCACGGCCACCACCACGTTCACCAGCAGTCCGCGGCTCGCTGCCATCGGCCTTGGCTGGCGCGCCATCTCCAACTCGGGGATCGCCGGTCCCGAGGCCTCCTCCTTGACGCCCTGCTCCTGCTTCTCCTCCATCTTCTCCCTGTCCTCCTGCATCTTCCCCATCGCCTCCCTCTCCATCCGCTTCTCCTCCGCCTCCTCCTCCAACGACGGCTTCTTGGTCTCCTTCATGTACTCCCCCAGCTTGGGAACGGCAGCGGCCGCCGGTTCGGACACCTTCTTTGCGGGCTCAACAAACTCCGGCGGCGTCGGCACTGATGGAAGCCGTGGGGGCAGCGACGGCCTGCGCTCGGCAGCTGGCTGCTTCTGTGAAGGGGCAGGAGGCACCCTCTGCGAGGGAGCAGGAGCCAACGGCGCCGCCGGCACCGTAGGCGGCGGCGCGGGCTTTGCAAGCTCAGGAAGCGCCTGCTGCGGTGGCAGCTGCGACGGCGCCGCGACCGGCCTCCTGGACTCCGGCTTGGGTGGCGCGGCCGGTACGGGCACCGGGGCTGCAACCTGCGGCGAGGTGCTCTTCTTCGGGAGCGTAACGGTGAGCTTCTCGTTCTCGAACTTGGCGCGGATGCCGTCGACGTTGCAGTTCTCGGGGAGCTTGAAGTCCTTCTGGAAGCGGCTCCACCTGGTACCGGAGAGCGGCCGCTCGCCGCTCGTGCGCAGGTGGCCGTGGTTGTCCACCAACACCCGGAGCTCCTCCCGCTTGAACCCTGCAGCAGTGCACATCCACACGTTGTTCGAAGCGCAACACATGCATGGTGCGTTGGAACCCATTGTTCAGATCACCTCATGCAATGCATGTCTCAGGAAATCAATCAACGAACGGATAAGCTTGATGCTCTGCTTCTTGCTTGCCTGGGAGTGAAATCTTGATGGCGTCGGCCTCGGTGGCGCGGCTCCACTCGACGGCGGGGTCGAAGTCCTCGAAGGTGCGGTTGCCCCTGACGGTGTCCATGGACGCGGGCTTTCTTGGCCTCCCTGAGCTGACTGCAATGTCCTTCGGGAACGCCTTTGGTTCTGTTGCTGGTGGTGGTGCTAGATGTCAATGGCCATTTTGGTGGATGCATGTATATATGCTACACATTCATCTGGAGTCAGGAGGTGTAGCAGGGGAGAAGAATAGATTCTCGCATGAACTTGGCTTGGTGAGCAAGTGATCGTCTGGATTTTTCCAACCTCCTGTTGGGGTAAGGAGAGGCCACCAAGTATTCCTTGCTTGATTTCAAGTGCTGGAAAATTCATGTGAATTTGCAGAGGATGCTAGCCCTTGGCTCAAGAGAAGCATATGAACTATAGTGGGATAGGTATTACTCCAGTTAGACTTCAGGAGAATGATTCTGGCAGCAGAGCAGCTTCAAATAACAAAAGACAGAAGGGAGGGACAAGCCAAGCCCTCCCATGAGTTCGAATTTTTTTTTTTAGATTTGATACGGTCCTTAAAAAGTATCGGAGTTACCTCCTCCTCAATTAACCTAAACCATTGATTTTTAAAAATTACTACCATACCTATACTTACTATTTTGGTATCGGTCCACAATTCTAGTGAACCGTTATTATTAACTCCAAGCACCGTAACAAACCACATTTTTTTTCCATATTTATTGATTACATCTAGTATGAAATTTTTTGGACGTTGGCCAAGCAATGCCAGTCCCAGCTTCTGCTTAAACCTGGATTTGTTGTCCTAGTTATGAACACTTCTTGTCTTTCAAGCATCTAGTGTATCTGACAAATGAGTATTTTAATAGAATTGGACGCTGTAATTTCAGTTCTCACAAATAAATATGAACTTTTCACATGCCACAACGCCTTTGTCGTATAATATCACATCAAGGTTTCAAATATGAAATAAAAAAAGGGAAATTGTCTCGATTTCAGCAGGCTTGTTCCCCTATAAATGAACTCAGCTGAACAAGTTCTGAATCATGTGGCAGAAAGAGAATTGTTCACCGATCCATGAGCGAACTCCTTTTGATTGTCACCCTGAGCAGAAATCCCGACTTGCAAAGTATGATGGTGGAATTACATTGTCTTGTTGAGAGGCCACCGCAAGCTATACCATTCAAGTGTGGCCACGGCCTCCGCATTTGGAGCACATAATGTTTCCAGTTCCTCCGCAACCTATAATAATTTGAACATCAGCACATATACACAATATATACAAAGAATATAGCTTCGAATCTTGTTTACCTAGACATCTGACTTTTACAATGATCCCTTGGCTCTCTAATATTGAGTCGACATACAAGCCCGAACCAGCACAAGTCGCATACAGAACTGCACCTTTAGCTTCACATGTCGAACAGGGAGAATGGTTCCCAACGTTTTTCTTTTCCAAATCTAAACCAGTTGGTCTCCCAATATCCTCTTCTGGAACAGATTTGTCATAGCAAAATAATGATTCGAGATTACTCTTGATCTTCTGGAGGTTATTTATTGAACTTGCTCTAATCTGTGAGCAACAAAAACTTGTAAGCCTCTTGAAACAAAATTCAATTTCGAATAGGTTATCTATTAAGCGCAAATTAACTTGTACGATGAAGTAGAGCACAACAAATGAACCCATTATTTTTTCCTCATTTTGCTGTCTCCACAAGCATAATAGAGCAGGTCAAGGTAGAAAGGGGATTAATGTGTTGTATAAAGAAAAAACTGCACTGAAAAAATGTGCAAGTGAGATTCATATAGGCAATCATATATGTCAATGTTCTTTTTTTTTATTGAACATAGACTCCTACGATTGATTACAGCTGTAATATCTAAACGTATACACAACACACATATCTACACACCTCACACTCATACAACACATACTCTGTGCATATACTAGACCTACAAATTATTTTCGTGCTTCGCGTCCTTTAAAAAATCAACAAAGACACATGGGTTCCGTCAGCGACGAAAAGCGTCCTAGTCTCTTTGTATCTCGACGCGATATACAGGTACCTGCGTAATTATTTTTCACGGGATATGCAGGTACTTGCGAAATTATTTTTGAAAATAAATCCCGGTGAGACGCACGGCATGCGAGTCGCAAGACTCAACCCGGACGGGTTGCCCGCACACCCGCGGCGCTAACCACTCCGGGCTATGTCAATGTTCATTGCTGGATAGTGGATATTGATCAGTCTACGCCATCACTTAGAAACAATAGTGATAGCCATGAAGTAAATAAGCCTGCCAACTCTTCGGCATGAAAAGCAAACACATATGCAGCAACAACAGATGCATGAAGTAAATAAAGAATTGACCCATTAAAAAGACCACAGGTATTTAGACTTATGCCGCAACAACAGATGCCGCTTGTCATCGAGAATAATTCTTATATGTAAAGGCACACATAGTGGGCATGGCATGAATGGGACGTAAAAATTTCTCAATGCAACAACAAAGGGAAGGCTATATATATTTCCATGACCTATTGCCTACAGACATGAAATAAGCTTATCAGGACGTGTCGGATAGCTTTTTTCACTGAAGCAAAAGATTCCTCAATTCAATATGACTTTTGTGATATCCATCCCTTGCAACTCGCGAGGGGACGAAACTGGAGGGGGAGAAAGGGAGTCCCACCTTAACCGCGCGGGAGAACAACCGCGCCAAAGGCAAGCTATGCGCTGCGGAAGAGCAACAGATCAGCGGCCTCCGAAAACCGCCGCCGCGGCGGGCGGCTGCCGGGGACCAGCGGAGACCACCATGCGCACCAAGGGGCTGATTTTTCGAGTTTTTTTTATTTAACCTTTTTTTAATTAATATTTAAACTAAATTTTCAGATGTAGATCATTTTAATCACGTAAACACGATTGGTGTGATTGTATTGAGAATTACGCCATTTAAATTGATGTGATTAATTACACGTAAGCCGATGACTTGCGCGTTGAATTTAATCACTTCATTTCATTTGGAGTCTTGCACTTGCACCTAACCCGTCGGATTGAACCGTGCCAGCCGGGCCACCTGCCTGCATGCCCTCCCTGACGGACAGCTGATGATCCAGGACTAGGAGGGGCGGCGGCGTTGGTGGTTGTCCCTGGGCTGGACGACGAGACGAGAAGAATTAGGTGGTGAGGTGAGGTGAGGTGAGGTGAGGTGAGCAAAGAGGAGGACGGAGGAGGCTGTTGCTATCATCTTATCTGCGGTGACCTGACGCTGGATAAAAAAAGCCAGCCGCGGGAGGTGGAGTAACGAAGAATACAACGAGGCGTTTCGTCTAGGGATGAAAACAAATCATCTCATTTTTGTTTTTTTATTTAATTAGTCAGACGAAAACAGAAACAAAAAAGGTCAGAGATCGAAATACAAAAAATCGAAATAGTCGAGAATATGAAAATGGATATATCGAAATGAAAAAAATATCGATAACAGACGAGAAATTATAATCCAAATCGAAAAGATAATAACATTAAGTTGTATAGTTAAATAGAGTTAAATAAGTCTTAACTGTTAAACATTGCTATAAACAATAACACAGATGATTTAAATAATGAATTATAGTGTAACGAGAAACGAAATTATGATCACTTATTATCTGACTATAGCTATGTAGGGTGTTGTCCACCTAGCCGATAGGATTAGGATTCAAAACTTCAGATGGGATAATGTTTATGTTGAATTTGACTCACAAAATCTTTTTATCCCAGGTTTTAATTTTATTCTAAGTGTAATAAAATGAGAAAAAGAGGAAAATACGAAAAATTAACGACAAAAAAGAGTAAATCAAAAAACGGTTAGAAAAAAACTCATTTCATTTCCGTTCCCCTCCCAATCACTCTGATTCCATTTCCGTTTCTATCCCGTCTAAATTCCACTCATATCGAAAACGGTTAACAAAAAACAATTTTGAAACCGAGATGAGATGGTAATTTATCGTACCATTTTCATGTGTAGTTTCGTCGCTTGCTTGGCTGGCCTACCGCTTTGTGTTTTTTTCCCTTCCCTTGATTGATGACAAGCCCTTGCCTCTTTTTAAATGAACCAGGGGAGACACGGAGGAATTTGTACAAAAAGTGAGAAATTTGTGTTGAGAAAAAAAAAGTATATTGAAAAGTGAAATGACATGAGAACATTTGATTTTTTTTATAAATTTTCATTTGAAAATAGTATTTTGGACATCATTTTAATTTTAATTTTACTAATATTTCTATAAAATAATATTACTTTTAAAAATAAATAGGAATAATTTTCTATCAATCTGTAAATAAAGAAATCATAAATGTAAAAATAATATAAGAGTCTTGGTAGCAATGTAAATATACCTGCGATTGTAAAGAAATTTGTTACGTAGAACAAAAATGGAAAATGAAAAAAACTGTAGCAGTTGGGGGACCTAACCAACGTAGTAAGAGCTGCTAACCATTTGGGTGCTTCTATTTATACATTGACCTGTGAGTAACTCTGCGAAGTGTCATGCCAAATGAAATAACATGATTAACACTTTAATCATGTCAATCAGATTGGCGTGACTAAAATCTAATGTAAAATTAATCGTACCAGTTTAATTGACGTGATTTTCACTACAATCACATCAATACGATACAATTACGACAATATAATTGACGTGACTAAAACAGTTTAATCTGAAATTTTAGTTTGAGATAAATTTTTTTAAAATATTAATTAAAAAAGGTTAAATAAAAAAAAAACTCCCGATTTTCTTGGCAGCCCCGTCGCAGTGAGCCAGCGAAGAAGTAAGAAGAAAAAGCTCCGCTGCTTCTTGCGCTCCGCCACGTGAGCGAGTGAGCTTTGGGTTCACCGCCAGGACGATGGGTCCACGGGCAAGCATCGGTCGGGGCCCAGGTAACGCGAGTTGGGCCGGTTCCGCTTAGCACGGGCTGGGCTTGATGGTTGGCTGGTTCGTTACTAGGTCGGCCTGCCCACCCTGATCGTAACTTCATTCGTTCGACGGAGACATCATCGAGCAATTATGATTCAGTTGGGCTTTGATTCTAGATGGGTTGAACTTATAATGAGATGTGTTGAAACAGTCAATTTTTCAGTTCGTGTTAATGGTCACTTCTCTGAAACCTTTACACCAACAAGAGGTATACGCCAAGGAGACCCAATTTCTCCTTACCTGTTTTTATTATGTGCAGAGGGGTTGTCTAGTATGCTATAGTACAGTGGCCCAAACTACTTAAGAAGAGGGATTCGATTCAGCACGAAGTCACCATGGGTTTCTCATTTGTTATTTGCAGATGATTGTATTTTATTCACTGAAGCAAGCAAGAAAGGAGCACAACGTCTTGTGGATGTACTGCAGTCTTACCAACGAGGCTCTGGTCAAATGGTTAATGTGTCCAAATCAGCCATATTCTTTAGCGTCAATTGCATAGATGATTCTAAAACAGAGGTTAAGATGTTAACCGGAATTGCTAACGAAGCCTTGGGTGAGAAATATTTGGGTCTGCCCACAGCTGTAGGGCGGAACACAAAGGATGACTTTGCTCCAATCATCTCTAAAATAAAAGGACTGATGAGAGGTTGGAACGAGAAACATTTTAGCTGCGCTGCTCGAGAAACATTGATCAAATCAGTGGCTCAAGCTATTCCCACCTACTCAATGAGCTGCTTCATGCTTGCTCCAGATACGTGCCAAAAAATCACAAGTGCTATATCTAACTATTGGTGGAGTAGCAGTGTGGATAGGAAAGGAATTCATTGAAAAAGTTGGTCTGATTTAACAACGCCAAAGTTTAGTGGCGGACTTGGATTCCGGGATATCAAGCATTGCGATGCTAGGCAAACAAGGATGGCGCCTCATGACCAAACCAGATTCATTGTGCGCTAGAGTACTAAAAGGAAAATATTATCCAAGCTGTGAATTTATGTCCGCTAATAAGAAAAGACACAGCTCCCATACATGGCGTGCGATTTATAAGGGTCGTCAGGCACTAGATTTGGGACTGCCGTGTCTACATTCACAAACTTGGGCACGAGACCTACTTGATACCTTTTTTTGCAGCAGGGAGAACACTTGTATTATCCTCTGTGGTATGTGGTCTACATTCACAGTTGACGCGTCAGAAAGGTGTTTTCGTGGCGCGTTTTCGCTTTGCTTTTTGATGGTTTTGATTTTCGCTTTGGTGGGGGAGACTTTGATATCTCGCCTACACTTTGGAAGCTTTGCAGTTGCCATCGCTCATGATGGTCGATCGTGAAGTGTTCTTGTTTTTGTTGTCAACCAGGCCTTCTGTTTTGGGAGTTTGGATTTCGTCGCTGACAACGGCGGTGAGCTTCGTCTTTAGGCTCCACGCAAGCGGCGCTCGCTTCGCCGAAGTTTCGCCTCGTCTGCCTCACGGTGTGCTGGGCCATGACTCGTCTCGTGAGTGCTTCATGCTGCAGCCTACTAAGGCCGCGGAGATTGATACTCCTGGCAAGGCTCTTGACCATGACCCTTCTCCGCACAGAAACGATCTTTCCATCGTCAAGAATGCCCTTCGGTGCAAATCTGCCGCCGAGGGTGATGCTCCGGGTAAGGGCACCGCCGCGACGAGCGAGGGCGCCTGAGCCCGGGCTCGTTTCACTTATCAGCAGATTAGCGGCACGCCCGTCTTCGACATGCCGTACGAGCACATGGCGACGATAGCTTATGTCCTCTACAAGTCCGCCACACCCGACAACCCCATGCTCAAAGAGACCTACGACCGACTACGCGTCTACATCGACGGCACGCTTCAGCACCCTGAACCATCGCTTCGACAGTACTCCGAGGCGCACAGCTCTCACCGATCGAACGTCGATCGACGGAGCCTGGCCCACGACATCCGTCACGGTTGGGCCGAGGCGCGTGATCTCTACCCTCTGGCTGGCAACGTTCGCCGGCGCCTCGGGGAGCACCGTGATGCTCGTCACACGATTGACGCGCGGAAGCAAGCCAGGAGCGAGCGCTACGCCGAGTCTAGGCGAGATAGATCTCCCGACCGTCGCGACCGTCGGCGCAGCTACGACCACATCGTCAGACACACTGGTGAGACCAACCCTGCCCACTGGCTCAAGGACTATCATCTTGCATGCAGAGCTGGCGGCGCCAATGACCTGTTCGCTATCCAGTACCTGCCACTCTTCCTGCCTGACTCGGCCAGGAGGTGGCTCGAGCACCTTCCCAGAGACAGCATCCACGACTAGGCCGATCTCTGTCGCGTTTTCGTCGCAACTTCCAAGAAAGGTACACGCGCCCGGCCAACTCCTGTGATCTACAGAACTGCAAACAGAACCTCGGTGAATCGCTCTGTGACTACATCCAGCGTTTGTCACGCAAGCGAAACGAGCTACCCGACATGAGTGACGCCGACGTCATCAACGTCTTCACTTGTGACACGACATCCAAGGCGCTCGTCCACAAACTGAGGTGTAAAAACTCTCGGATAGCGCGCGCTCTTCTCGACATTGCCACCACCTTCGCCACCGGAGAGGAGGCTGTCCAAGCCAACTTCGACCAGGACCGAACCAAGGACGTGGAGAAGTCCAAGACCGACCGCAAAAATGAGAACCGCTTCGATTGGCGCTTCGACCACAGGGACGATAGGTCGAGGGGCGGCTCGAGCAACAAGAAGCAGAAGAACCGCCGGTACGACGAGGAGTTCGTGGGCGCCACCGAGCGACAGCCTCGACCTCAAGCCAAGAAGTCGGTCGACCACAAGAACCACTTCGAGAAGATACTCAACAAGCCCTGCACCAACCACACAACCCCCGTCAAGCACACTTTGCAGGACTGCCACCTGATGCGAGCATTCTACAGAGGTCACTTTCGACCCAACTCTCGTCAACCTCAAAATCCTGACCCTCCTACGAAGGAGGCCGAGGGCAACGCCGACAACGCCTTCCCTGAGCCGAAGGACTGCCTGATGATCTTCGACGGGCCTGTGGCTTATGAGTCACGGCATCATCAAAAGCCGATAGGGCGGGAGGTCAACCTCACCGACCCTGCCATGCTCACGTACCTCAAGTGGTCGGAGACCCCGATCAACTTCGACAGGTCCGATCGTGATGCTCGTCACACGATTGACGCGTGAAAGCAAGCTAGGAGCGAGCGCTACGCCGAGTCCAGGCGGGATAGATCTCCCGACTGTCGTGACCGTCAGCGCAGCTACGACCACATCGTCAGACACTGGTGAGACCAACCCTGCCCACTGGCTCAAGGACTATCGTCTTGCAGGCAGAGCTGGGGGCGCCAATGACCTGTTCGCCATCTAGTACCTGCCACTCTTCCTGCCCGACTCGACCTGGAGGTGGCTCGAGCACCTTCCCAGAGACAGCATCCACAACTAGGCCGATCTCTGTCGCTTTCAAGGAAGGTACACGCGCCCGGGCAACTCTTGTGATCTACAGAATTGCAAACAGAACCTCGGTGAATCGCTTTGTGACTACAACCAGTGTTTCTCGCGCAAGCGGAATGAGCTACCCGACGTGAGCGACGCCGACGTCATCAACGTCTTCGCCTGCAGCACGACATCCAAGGCGCTCGTCCACAAGCTGAGGTGTAAAAACCCTCGGACGGCGCACGCTCTTCTCGACATCGCCACCACCTTCGCCACCGGGGAGGAGGCAGTCTAAGCCAACTTCGACCAGGACCGGACCAAGGACTTAGAGAAGTCCAAGGCCGACCACAAGAACGAGAACCGCTTCGACCGGCGCTCCGACCATAGGGACGATAGGTCAATGGGCGGCTCGAGCAACAAGAAGCAGAAGAACCGCCGGCACGACGAGGAGTTCGTGGGCGCCACCAAGCGACAGCCTCGACCTCAAGCCAAGAAGCCGGTCAACCACAAGAACCACTTCGAGAAAATACTCGACAAGCCCTGCACCAACCACACAACCCCCGTCAAGCACACTCTGCGGGACTGCCACCTGATGCAAGCATTCTACAGAGGTCACTTTCGACCCAACTCTCGTCAACCTCAAAATCCTGACCCTCCTACGAAGGAGGCCGAGGGCAACGTCGACAACGCCTTCCCCGAGCCGAAGAACTGTCTGATGATCTTCGACAGGCCTATGGCTTACGAGTCACGGCACCATCAAAAGCCGATAGGGCAGGAGGTCAACCTCACCGACTCTGCCGTGCTCACGTACCTCAAGTGGTCGGAGGCTCCGATCAACTTCGACAGGTCCGACCACCCCGACTACATCCCTCAGCTGCGGCGCCTGCCTCTGTTGCTCGATCCGATCATCGATACCACGCATTTGACCAAGGTCTTCATGGACGGCGGCAGCGCACTCAACATCATATACGTCGACACCTTCAAGGCCATGAAGCTCTCAAAGTCTGACCTCCATCCGAGCCACGTTCCCTTTCATGGCGTCATCCCCGAGGACAGCGCTGTGCCTCTGAGTCGAATCACCTTGCCAATCACCTTTGGCGAACGCGACAACTTCAGTACGAAGAAGCTCACCTTCGAAGTGGTCAACTTTTCTGGCGCCTATCACGTGATCCTCGGTCGACCCGGCTTCACCAAGTTTATGACCGTCCCCTACTACATCTACCTCAAGCTCAAGATGCCTGGTCTCAAGGGGGTCATCACTGTGATATGCCGGGCACCCTGAAGTAGGTCGCCGAGCGCTCTCTCAACATCCTTCCCGGGTTTGAACCGGTGAAGCAACGACTCCAGTGCTTTGACAACGAGAAGCGCCGCGCCATTGGAGAGGAGATCGCCAAGCTGGTAGATTCTAAGTTCATCAAAGAGGTCTACCACTCTAAGTGGCTGGTCAACCCTGTAATGGTTAAGAAGAAGAATGGAAAGTGGAGAATGTGCGTTGATTACACGAGTCTCAATAAAGCATACCCAAAGGATCCGTTTTCTTTGCCGCGTATAGATTAGGTGGTCGATTTCACCGCCGGCTGTGAAACGCTTAGCTTCCTTGATGCGTACTACAGGTACCATCAGATTTCTATTCGCTGCTCCGACCAGCCGGCTACGTCCTTCATCACGCTGTTCAGCTCGTTCTGCTACGTCACCATGCTGTTTGGGCTCAAAAATACTGGCATCACGTATCAGCGCTGCATGCAGAAATGCTTTCATGACTAATTGGGTCGAAATCTAGAAGTCTAGTCGACGACATCGTCATCAAGACTTGTCAAGCTGCCGGCCTTATTGAAGACCTAGAGGGAACCTTCACCAACCTCTGAAAGTTTCGCATCAAGCTCAACCCCAAGAAGTGCGTCTTTGGCATCCTCTCCGGCAAGATTCTCGGGTTCGTTATCTCTGAGAGCGGCATCAAAGCCAACCCTGAGAAGATCGCCGCCATCCGCAACCTCGGACCCATCAACAACATCAAAGGGGTCCAAAAGCTCACTGGTGCTTGGCGGCACTCAGCTGTTTTATCTCTCGACTGGGTGAGAAAGCTATGCATTTTTACCGACTCCTTCGAAAGTCTGACCGTTTCACCTGGACCGCCGAGGCCCAGGAGGTATTCGAGCAACTGAAGACTATGTTATCTACACTGCCAGTCCTGACCGCTCCGACCCCTAGTGAGCCACTGCTCCTCCGTATTTCTGCAACTACGAATCGTCAGTACCGTCCTCGTCGTCGAGCGGTCAAAGGAAGGCCGCGCCCCGAAGGTCCAGCGGCCGGTCTACTTCATCAGTGAGGTATTGACCGATGCCAAGACACGCTACACTTATGTGGAGAAGCTGCTCTACGTCATCCTCATCACCAGCCGCAAGCTCCGCCACTATTTCGACAGCCACTCCATCCAGGTGGAGACAAGCTTCTCGCTCGAGGAGATCATCAACGGCAAGGACGTGTTCGGGCGCATCGCTACACGGGCTATAGAACTCACGGGCCACGACATCGCCTACGTGTCTCGGCAAGCCATCAAATCCCAAACCCTCACCGATTTTATCGCTGAGTGGACCGAGGCTCAAGAACCACCAAACCCCGTCGACCTCGAGCACCGGACTGTGTTCTTCAACGGTTCTTGTCGGCTGAAGGGCTCGAGGGATGGCGTCGTCCTTATCTCTCCCATGGGAGACAAGTTTTGATACATTCTACAAATCTATTTCTTTGCCTCCAACAACGCTGCAGAGTATGAAACTTTGCTTCATGGCCTCCGAATGGCCATCACTCTCGGCGTCCGATGGCTCTACAACAAGGGCGACTTCAAGCTCGTCGTGAACTAAATTATGAAGATATCAGCTGCTGAAACCCCAAGATGGATACTTACTGTCAGGAAGTTCGCAAGCTCGAGGACAAGTTTGACGGACTCGAGCAACATCACGTTCTGCGCCGCGACAACGAAACGGCCGACACTCTAGCCCGAATGGCCTCGAGGCGGGATCCAGTCCCTGACGACATCTTCTTCGATGTCCTCTCTAAGCCAACTATCAAGCTCAAAGATGATGCCACCGACCCTCAAGTCGAGGCAGCAGTCGGTGAGCAAGCTCCGACCCTTGGGGCCGAGGTTATGGCCATCATCCCCGACTGGTCCCAGGACATCTACGCTTTTCTCCAGGACGACACTCTTCTAGCTGACGCCACAAGGCCCGGTGGGTTTCACGCCGAGCCAAGGCTTACATCATCATCAATGACGAGCTCTACAAACGGAGCCCTAGCGGCATTATTCAGCACTTCATCTGTCAGGCGGAGGGCCTCCACCTTCTCGACGATATCCACTTGAGAATTTGCGGGCACCACACCGCTCCAAGGACCCTGGTCGGAAAACTTTTCCGCCAGGGGTTTTACTGGCCCACAGCGGTCTTCGATGCCGAGAAGCTCATACGCTCCTGCAGAGGCTGCCAGTTCTACGCCCGAAGACGCACCTACCGGCTCAAGACCTCCAGACAATCCCAATTACTTGGCCCTTCACGGTCTTGGGGCTTGATATCCTCGGGCCTTTCGGAACAGCATCCGGGGGCTTCACCCACCATTTCGTCGCCGTCAACAAATTCACCAAATTGATAGAGGCCAAGCTAGTCCCCTGCATCAGCTTCGGCCAAGCCGTCGAGTCCATCCGCGACATCATCTGCAGATTCGAGGTCCTACAGTCCATCATCACCGACAATGAAACACAGTTTACTGAGCATGTTTTTTAGAAATTCTGCGAGGAGTACCACATTCGGCTCGATTTCGCCTCCGTCGCCCATCTGAGAACTAATGGTCAGGTCGAGCGTGCCAATGGGATGGTGCCCCAAAGCTTGAAGCCGCGGATCTACGACTCCGTTAGACAAGCGGCCAGGCGGTGGGTCAAGGAACTCCCGTGTTTTGGGGCTTGCGAACCACCCCCAACAGAACTATAGGGTTCACTCCTTTCTTCATGATGTTTGGAGCTGAGGTCGTGCTCTCGACCGATCTTGACTACAACTCACTAAGGGTCCGAGCCTACGACGAAGAGAGTTCGAAAGCGGCGTCAAGGGTCGGGCCTTCAACGTCGAAGATCTCCTGCTCAAGAGGGTGCAAGACAAGACCGACCATCACAAGTAGTCTCCACCCTGGGAGAGACCTTACATAATCAAACGAGTCCTAAAGACCAACGCCTACAAACTGGCGAACGAAGGCGAAAGGGAGCTAGCCCACGCCTGAAATATCGAGAACTTACGTCGTTTCTACGCATAATAAAATGAGCTAAGTTTTTTGCGCATATCTCGTTTTTATTAGCTTAAATACTTGGACAGCGAAGCGTGGCTTGCCCAACCACCCTTCGCCGTCCTAGGGCTACTCTCAGTGTCCCTATCTAAGGGTCAGATCGTCCGCCCTTCTCGTTTTCTCCAAGACTCCGCGCTTCGCTTTCCGTCAAGGCTCCACGCCTCGTCACTTCTAAGGCTCTATGCCTCTCTCATTTCCTCGGGGATCGACCTCCCGACTTGTGGTTGGCTCACGGGTGACCCTCGGACATGTCGAAGTGGACTATGAGCACTTTTGTTTAAGTTTTCTTCATGGCTAAAGATTGAGGACCTGACGTTGGTGACGCTCAACAGCTGTATCGAGCCCGACATTTGACCCTACGAGCTATGTCTGACTCTGTTGCTCAATCAACGCCCAACGGATTACGAAAAACGCTAAGTGTGAAACGCTTTGACAGCACTAAAGGGGTCAGAAACAGCAACCCGCACAACATCGAACACGAAAGTTCACATTGTTTTGCAGGAAATTATTCACAAACAAGTTCGACCTCTGGTGGTAGTGCCCAAAGCGCGAGGAGGCAAGTGCCCAAAGCTTTCCCGGAGTAAGTTCGGCCTCTGGTGGTAGCCGAAGATGATGTCCTGAGCCTGGGGCTTCACTTCGTCGTGCAGCCTTAGCATCGTCACCTCTGACGTGCCAACAACGAACCCTTCAGAGATGCGCTTGAGGTCGGCGTCGAGATAGTGCGACCGGGTGTGCGCCAGAGTCAATGCCGCTCCATCCCACAACACCACCACCAACTCAGAGCTGATGAGTCCCAGAAGCAAGTGCAACACTCGAACCGCGTGATCCATGGCGATGGATCCTTCTTGGGTGTCGGTGAAGACTTAGCGCAGCAAAGAATGAACTCCCCGCGCAGCGTCCGAAACTCGCCGATCGCATCTGCATCAAACACAACACTAAGGGTCCAACCCCCAAAAGCCGACGAGCAAAGTAAGTACTTACCATCCCGATCCTTCCTCGCTACTTCGGCTGCAGCGCGTTCCTCCTCCAGCTCCCGTCAAACTGAGCCACCGCTGTCTCGTGCGCCTCCCGCGCCCGTGCCAAGGTGGTGGCCGAAGACTCCTTCAACCTTTCCAGCTCCGCTGAGAGCTTCTTGACCTCGACGTCGGCCACTGCGACGCGTGCATTCGAGGCATCTCGGCTCTCCCAAGCAAGGCGACAGAGCTCCTCGGATCAATCGAGGGCACTTTCGACCGACTCACGGGCACCCTTGGCGGCGCGCGTCCGGTCCCGCAGCCCCTCCAACTCAGCAGCTTGCCGATCGATCTGCTGCCTGAACTCTGCGCGACATGACGAATCTCAATGTGCCGACGAACCGAACAAGCTAAAGCACACTAAGGCAAGAACACTTACGCACGACGGCGAACTTGGCGGACGCGAGCTCTTCTAAGAGCTTGGACTTCTCCGCGCGCAGCAGGCCACCTCCCTTTAGGTTTCGATACCCTGCTCGAAGGAGATCTGGGAGCTGCGCTCAGCCGCCTCAGCAGGGCGGCATTGCTCGCAGCAACAGTCCTAGCCTCCTAAAGGTCGGCATGGATCTTCCCCAGCTCTTCACGCAGCGCGTCAACCTCAACCCGTAGAGGCTCTTGCAAGGGGCGACCCACCTCCTGACGGAGAGTCTCCTGCATTAGACCCTTCACTCAGCATCGCAACCAACTAAGGTTCATAAAAACCAACCCAATAGGAATCTTAACTTACTCGCCACTGTCGCATGTAGGGATCCCAGAAGAGGTCCCATCACTCAGACAGGTACTCCGACGTGCCACTGAGGTGCGAGAGAGCCTCGATGACATGGTGGCTCGCCACCGATGCCTGGCTGTCAAGGTGGGCCTAGGCCTATCTGACCGCCTCATCTGAGGCAACAGGAGCAGGAATCAGCACCGCCTGCTGGTCCAGGTTGATCGGCAGCGTCGGCTCCCTCGGCGCCTGGGGTAGCACCAGCTCCCTCGACTCTTCCTCGGCGGTAGCAGAGGCCTGCCCCGCCGGCTCTCTCGGGATCAGCGCCTGCGACTCCGACACCTCGGCAGCTTGAGGAAGCGCCTGGGTCGGGGACTGTGCCTGCACCTGCGCCTCCGACACATCAACAACGGACGCTGGCGACGATGGCGGCATCGGCTCTTTCGCCCCCTCGGCGGGAGACGATCCTAGCTCCTCGACCCCCTCGGCACTTGTGCTCGGGGGCTGGGCTCCACCTGCTCCGGCGTCGATGCTCGAGGGCTGCACCTGCGCCTCCCGGCATCACCATCTGCGGCCCCAACGTTAGCGCTCGAGAGCTGCACTTGGACTTCCCCGGCATCAACATCCGAGGGCTGGACTTCGCCCTCCCCAGCCTCTGCGTCCGGAGAAGGGGAAATGCTCTCTTCACTCGCCTCCTCCCTATCCTCGAGGATTGGCTCGGGTGGAGCCGGTGCGGCTCCACCAACTGCGGGCTCAACGGCCGCCGCACTTCACGCCGACGATGACGACGAATGCGCCGCGAAGACTACGTCGACCCAACGGTTGCGGTCTCTCCCTCGAACGTAGAGCCTGCCGCATGGGCCCGCGTCACGGCAATCGAAGATGCGGAGCTGCACAAACAAACAGACGCGATCACGACACTACCAACGGTAAGGTAAAACACGATTAGTTAACTAAAAGTGCACGAACTTTCGCCCGCGACACTTGAACAGGGAACGGGAGGCCCCGGCTCGGCGGCGGCTGTCTGATCCTTGGCCCCACAGCGGCGGCGATTGCAGGCACCTAGGGGTCGGCGGAGGTCTCGACCACCTCCGCCCTAGCCCTCTTCAAAGAGGGCTCGGCCACATCGTCCCGCTTCTTCCGACGACGGATGCACTCGTTCAGCGGCACATCATCCAAAGAATCGGAGTCGTTCAGCTCGACGACGGTAGAGGGCCTTGCGACGGCATTGGCAAAAGCAGCAACAGCAGGGGCAGGGGGCAACCACCCTGATCCGACCGACGAAGTCGATCCGACGGCTACGCCCGAAGAAATCGGCCTGTCGGTCGGAGCCTCCAGCTCAGCGCCCGGAGCAGCCTGCTTCGCCCCTTGTACAGCTGGCCCGACGCCTAGAGCAGCCGGAACTATGGCCACGCCCACTGCAGTAACCATCACGGGAGTCGGCGCGCGCGACGGCGGGATGTCCCCCTACGACAATCGCAAACAAGCGCAAGCCTAAGACTATAACGGCTATGCTGCATTCTATCTCAACGATCAACAAAGAACAACGTAACTCACCAGTCTTCCTGCCTGGTGCCCCACATCCAGAGGAGCCGGCCCGCCGGCCAACTCGGTCACCACATCGCCCTCCAGGAGCGGCCCACCGTCGACAGCCCAAACCGGATCATCTCCCACATGTCTTCGAACCGACTGTTGTAGTCGCACAGGAGTCGGGGACGCAGGCGGAGAGAATGAACACAGCGCTTGATGAAGGATGCGACAAGCTTGGTACCTTTCAAGCCATCTCCCTGCAGCTCTTCGATCCGTCGGAGCAGCGGGTCGAGTTCTTCTTCTTCCTCGGCGGTGAACCGCTTGCCCCACGAGTCCAACATTTGGACGGGCTCATCGCTAAACAGTGGCAAGCCGGGGGCGGCATTGTTGAGGTAGAACCAACCCCCGTGCCACCCCTTCTAGGACTTCTTCAACGGAATGTCGAAGTACTCCGACGCCCGGTTGTTGCAGAGACAAATCCCGTCGCCTCCAACGCTTCGGATAGCGTTGCCCTCCTTCTGTTGCGAGATGCAGAAGAAGTACCTCCACAGGTTGAAATGCGGATCAATGCCGAGGTACGCCTCGTACAGCGTGACAAAGACGGAGATCTGCAACACCCCGTTCGGGTTGAGGTCGTGGAGGCGGACGCTGTAGTAGGCCAGTAGCCTGCGGAAGAAGTTCGAACTGGGCAGCGCTTACCCACGCTCGTGGAAGCCGATGAAGGAGACCACCTCATTGGGCCCCGACGCCGGCGCGTGCTCCCCTATCGCCCGTCGCCACCGCGCAACCTCCCTCGATGGGAGAATATCGGCCTTCATGTAGTTCTCGAGGGTGCCCACGGTGACAATCGACCTCCTCCAAGGAGAACCGGCCATGGCGACAAGGATGAAAGCGCGAGCAACAGCGAGGGAAAACAGACGACAGAGCGCGAGGAAGATGAAGGCGAGGGCTCGTACGTTTTTAGATTTCGAAACGAGTAAGGACGAATGGGAGGCCAACGGAGGCCTTTTATTCAAACCGCCACGTTGATGTGACGGCCCGTCATGATGGACGCCTGAACCATCGGGTACCCACGAGCCTCGATACCCACTCACTAACAAGTGGGCCCACTACAAACTTTGAAAACCTCCGCTGGCGGGTGAGGTAACTGCGCACTCCTGCCATGGCAATTAATGCCTGACGAGCATCCTTTCGTCAGGACGCACCCGCGCAAACCGTCGCATTTTCTGGGCTGTTCGATCATTAGTCCCGACCGTTTAGATCGACTAGCGGTTACAATTCCCAGATGTTATATCTGCCGTCCACAAGGAGGCCGCGGAACCGTGCGATCATCGGAGCCGTTGCCGATATCCGTTACTAATGTCGTGAGCCATCTCATGGACCAGGGCAAACGAAAGGTCGGACGATAAAACGATCGGCCCGATCCTTACCTAGGGCGCTGATTATGGGAATTGACTGGCCTGCTCAGTCCGACCTAGGCGTGATGCTGATCATAAGACAAGGCTGGCTCGACCGGCTCAATCTAGCCATTTGTCCCGACGCTTGGCTGATAACGAAAATCAGTTTCGAACCAACCTCGAGGGTCGAGCGCTATCGATTCAGAGATTCACCTCCGACCGACCCTTTGGATCGCCCGAAGGCTCGGGGGCTACGCTCTACGGGCGTGCTCACGCGCTCCCATTGGATCTACAATGAAAAACCAAATATTAGCAGAAGATTTAGCCCCGCAACCGACCCTTCGGATCGCTCGGAGGCTACGCCCTACGGTAGGATCGAGCATTAGACTCTAACGAAGACCAGCCCAGCGCCGCCTCAACAAGTATTGCAAATGACGCAGGACTCGAGGGCTACTGTCGAGATAGTGTACCCCAGGTACTTATGTACCTGACCTCTACGTGAAGTCTATCTACAAACTACGGCCCACGGCCCTCGACAGTCCACGAAAGACTCAACTTGATCGAAGACACGGCCCGACCCCTAGGGGTCAGGAATCAGAGCCAGTTGCTTCTAGCACCTGCTCCAGAACCGACAACATAGTCACAAACCTCGAAGGCCGAGACTGGGCGATGACAAAATTTGGCTGCCCATCCGAGGGCCGGCCACCGCTCCAACGGCCAGGCCTGACGGATGCAAAGATTCCCGACAACGTACAACAAGAGAAAAAGCAATCAGGCTGGGGCAGTAAAGCATTTAGAAGCACGTAAAGCAATTCAACGGAAGTTAAAGTTGTCTGCTGGGCGGTAAAGCCAAGCAGTAAAGTAACTTTTGTCCTCTCGCGGTGAACAAAAGGATGAACGGAGGCGCCGACCGTCTGCTCCGATGCCAGCGGACGCCAGAGGACCAAACCAACCGAAGACCGTGGCTTCATCCGTCAAGGAGTCATCAGTTTCGTAGGCGCCAAGCCACCTACGCCGGTCCGACCTTATATAAAGGGGCACCAGGGTCATTAGCACACAAGTTAAGCCAAGTTAGATTCAAATTATTTCACTGTAACCGCATCCACTCACGCGTGCTAGAGTTTTTGGTCGAACCAAGACCCTTCTGCATTGTACTCATGTTCTTGAGTTCATACGATTTGATCTCGCCCTTTCTTAGATGTAAGGTATTGAGATTTTTCGTAGACTAGACCATTTAAATATAAAGAGCGTATCGATACTCTCTCCGATTATATAAATTTTACTGTATCGGTGATCAAAATACCGCCAAAAATCAATACAGGTGCTTCCTTTTGTGCTAACGAACACTCTGGTGCGATTGCAGCAGTGCTTCATGACTCATCTGGCAAATTTTTTATGGGGTCCGCAAACTGGATACCGGCAATTCAATCACATTGACTGTGGAGGCAGAAGCGCTCAAAACTGGACTGAAACTGCTCACACAATATGAGGGAGCTTGCGTTACTACGACTTTGACTAATAATTTTGATAAATATAATTAATTTTAATATTATAAATCATATATATTACAAAAATATTTTTTTGATGAATTTAAAAGTACAAATACTAAGTTTTAAACTTAATTAAATATATAAAAATTATTGGTTAAAATGCCAGTCAACAAAAGTTAAAAATAAACTTATATTGGGACGGAGTTAGTAGTAGACACGTGGAACAAAAAAAAACTGGAGTATGGTCGATCAGAGGTCGCTGCAATTCTATCTGATATTCAGGCATTACGTTCAGTTTTCACTTCTTTTTCTTTGGTATTTGTAAAACGCAATGCAAATTGGGCAGCACATCATTGTGCTAAGGAAGCAGCTCGTCAACGATCTGCTTTCAACTGGCGCAGCAACCGCAATTTTTATTGCAATGTTTACAATTTGATTGTAATAGCTGTGATCAATGAAATATAAGCTGCTGATTCTATAAAAAAAAAAACCATTTTGGACGTGCAACCTGTGACCTGCCGAGGGCGCTCTACTTTGAGAAAAGAAAAGTCAGCATCACTTAGTAAAAATTATGTCTATAATAAATAAATCTCATACAGACAACATTTGTAGTTCCGAGTCAAAATAAATCTAAGTGTTAATGTGTTAGATCTAACGGTTCTCAGATGGAGCAACTGACTGCACGTGATGCAAAAAAATCTGCTTATCCTCTCCTCTCCTCTCCTCACATGGCGCACAGCGATCGCGTCTCCTTCCCCGCTGCCAAGGGCGCAAACAGGGCAGGGACACAGCTGGTTCCTCCTGCTGCTGGTACCCTGCACCATGTTGGCTCGTGTCTGCAGCCAGAACGGCTGAAAATGCCAGGGGGCGACAACTACTGTAATCACGTTACACAGAAAATTGAGGCGGCTGAATGACATGGCGCGACCGAACCGCGTGTGCTTTCCTTGCGAAGCGGGACTTCGTCACGCGTTTCGCTCTCTTTTGCGTTCCCACAGAGGCGCAAAGGCATCGTCGCACGTACGTAACCCGCGCAGGCTACGCTGGAGTATCTAGCACGCCCGTCGCGGTTTGACAACCCCCCCCCCCCCCCCCCCCCCAAAAAAAAATGACATCGGCGTCGTGGAACGGGCGGCGCGCCGTCGTCTCCCGCCTCGTATCAGGGCCGGGGAGTTCGTTGGTTGGTTGGGATTCAATCAAGCCGAGATCCGATTCGGCACGGCTCCGTCGGCTCCAGGCGCGGCGGGCGACGGGATGAGGAATCCGCGTCGACCGCGGTTGGCGCGCGCGCGATCCCGGCAGGGCCCCCGCCGTCGTCCTGAAGTCCTAGTCCATGGACACGTCGCGTCGGTAGTCACCCTCTCGCCGACGCGCGGTCCGCGTCACTCCCGATTTGTTTGGTCCCTGCATACGGTTGCCGAAATCGGATTTTGCTCCACGGCGGGCCCCTCCAAGCCTCGCGTAGGCGTAGGTAGGACGCGCGTCGGCTTCAGATGATTTGCACCGTCTTATTACTCGAGTTAACGGATCATCGACGAATTGGCTTGTTTATTATGGTCAGGGAAAGCGCGAGCTCCTGGGTTTTTTTAACTCGGGTCACGAAACGCGTTGGGAACAGTCCCGGGAGAGGGACTAGCTGAGATTTTACTTGCAGCGGAGTGGGCAATTTCCGTCGAAGATACTCCCCCGTCCCAACAACATGGCAGGGAAAATGCGCGGACCGCCACGGGCGACACAGTAGCGAGCCTTTGAGGCCGACGCCTCTCACACCTAGTCATCCATTTCGAGACGCGGCACCCTCCTGTAATTCGCAGCGCCCACCCTCCACGCGGACGCCGCTCCGCCCCGCCATCGCATGTCACATCGCATCACACCCCACCTACTTTGCCGGTTTTCAATTTTTTTTTAACCCTCGCTTTTAAACTTTAAAAAAGCTGGCGGTTAACTAATTAAAAATTTAGTTAATATAATTTAAATGTTAGCTTTTATAATGTATTTTTAGTTTTCTATATAAAAAATTTAAAAAGCAGTATTCAATACATTTTTTAGTTTTTAGTTTATTTTTATAAAAATTAGCTTTTTTAACGTTTTAAAAATTAACATTTCAAAATTTTTATTTGTTTCAACTTCTCAATTTTTAACTTTTTATCTAAAGTAGAGGCTGAAAAAAAGACCTTTTATCTCCGAGGAAGTGCCCAACCCAACTGCCCAAAGTGTGCCACCACTAGTCTAGTCCCCTCGTCTCCGCGGCTTGGAGGAGCCGAGTCGCCCGCCCGACCCGCGGCCACGAATCCCTCTCCGCCGCAGAGCCGCGGGGAGTTCGCCACTTACTGGCCCGAGATCCACAACGACCGCCGCGCAGGCGCACGGCATGCCGGCCGAGCCCCGCCTCGCCGGATAAAAACCCCGCCTCGCTCCCCGTTTTATGGCGCTCCTGCGCGGCCGCGCCTGCAGTGCCCCGTTTCCCAGCGCGTGCTTCCTGCTCTTCCTCCTCCTCGTCCTCCTCTTCGCCGCGTCCTCCCGCCTCGACGCCGAGGAGTCGGAGGGCGAGAAGATTCGTCTTGGCCGTCGCGGAGAGGAGCGGCAGGGGAGCTCCTGCGAGGAGCTGCAGTCCATCGCGGGCGGGGAGGCCAGGTGCCGGTACCTCCGGACGCACGCGCGGTGCGCGCCGGCGGGGTACATCGACTACCTCCGCCTCTTCTACTGCGGCTTCGCGGGGTCGCCGGCGGCCGGGTGCGCCGCGCTCGCTCTGTGGCTGGCGGTGCTGTTCTACCTGCTGGGCGACACCGCGTCCGAGTACTTCTGCGCGTCGCTCGAGGGCCTCTCCGCCGCGCTGCGGCTCCCGCCCGCCGTCGCGGGCGTCACGCTGCTCTCGCTCGGGAACGGCGCGCCCGACGTGTTCGCCAGCGTCGTCTCGTTCGTGTCCACCGGGGACGGCGGCGGCGTCGGGCTCAACAGC
>BCLG01001460.1:94524-108901 GCA_001602295.1 Zoysia matrella | reverse complement strand
GGAGACCGCCATGAGCGCGGCCCCGAACGCTATGGCCGGGGAGGACAGGAAGTGGTCGCACTCCGTCCCGTCGCCGCGCGTGCGCAGCCAGATCCCCGCGCCGAGGATCGGGATCGAGAGCAGGAACGTGACCAGGTTCAGCAAGCCGATCACGTTGTTGCTCAGCCGGAACGCCATGGTCGGTGTGGCCGCCCCAGAGCTTGCGCGCGCTCTCCGAAGTGTGAACCGTTTGCTGCGCTTGGACGTCTCGTGATTTTTCCGCGTGGCGATGATGGATAATGTGAGGCCGATGAGTTTCTGCGGTGGGTTGGGCTGCGGGCACGTATATTTGTAGGGTGGCGGAGAGGCTTGCTGGCGTCGCCGCGTGTGGGAGAGTTGGGTCGCCGCGGACTCTGGGAAGTTTCGTGGTTTCTCCAATGGGAGAGCGGGAAATCGTGTGGGCGCTACGGACGGACGAGCCGGCGGCAACCGGCAAGCAAGTCGCCGGGGAAACCGAAACCGGCTCCTTGGGCGTGCGAGGGACACGTCGCGCGGGCGAGCGGCCGTGCGCCCCCCACGGCGGCACGCCCAATCGTGATGAACCTGCTCGCCCGGGTACCTACCGGGCCACCGCTTTGGACAAGTCTGCGAGCTTGACTCCGCGTTTGAGGAGACCTGAGCGCGCGGCGGCTAACGAGTCAAGATGGAGAACGACTTGCGTGTTGGCTGTTCGCGTCACGCGGTCGAGGGACGACGAGCGAGGTCCACAAGAAATGTGCTTTTTTTTTTGTCTTGGTTTCGATAAATAAATCTCGGGCCTGCTCATTGGCGGAACAAATAAGAGCAAATTTTAGAGAACAATAGCTACCTTGATGAAATTATCAGAGAACTCCATATTTAAAAAAATTATAAAATTAAATATTATATATATAATTTATCACATTCCTTCAGATTTTAGGCTTCTAACTTAAACCTGACAAATGGGTCCCAATTTCGTTATGTCCTAGTCAGTTGCCGCCCTTTCATCTGACTTCTAGAGATGTTGAAAATGGCTATGAGAGATGGATGTGAATATGATGGGTGGACCATCATGTCAAATATGCAAAAAATATACTTCTTTCGTTTTTAAATTGACGTTGTTGTTAACTTTCACTTTTCACTTTGATCATTCGTTTTATTCAAAAAATTTGATAATTTTCTTATATTGTGTTATAATTTTATTTATCATTAAAGTTATTTGAACCACAACTTAAAGTTTTACATATTTGAACTGGTTTTTTAATAAGACGAATAATTAAAGTTAACGTTACAAGTCAACAGCAACATCAATTTAAATAACAGGTTGAGTATATGTTTAACCAAATAATAACTGTTAGATTATTATTCAATGATACTAATTTGTCTTGAAAATTATGCAAGGTTTGCAAAAAGACAGTCATACAAATATTCCCTAATCAACTGAAATATCACTAAAGTAGCTACAACAATTAAATTTATTGCCCAAGACTTAAACCTCTTCCCGACCTTGCCTAGCAACACCGAGAACCAGACTCACAGGGAGACCCATCCCAGCCTAAACACATACAAGCCACCAAGCTCCTGGAAGCATAAAACCACCTCTAAGCAAAATGGAAAAGAAATTAATGGCTTGCTAAGGAATTAGCCTGACTGCACAGAACGCCACCATCATTATTGTCAAATTGGCACTACAAGTCCGTGATTGAGGGTCATCACATTTGATCAGAAAAGGTAGACTTGGACAGTTTGGACTATGAAAGAAAGATAGTGGAACTAAGATACCTGATCATTAATATACCACATTCATCAGGTCATTCAGGACAGTTAACCGGTTGGATCACCGGTCATGCTTCTCGGAATCCTTCTTAACAGTCCATCATTGGAGGTCCCCTTGTTACCAACAACATTGACACCCAAGATTAAACTCTTCTTTTTAAGTGGGGTAGTGCTTTATCGTCAGTAGACTGGTAAAGTCGGATGTCGGATCACAAGGTTGAGCAGATCCAAAGAAATGACATAAATGGGAAGACACATGCTGAGGGAAAAAAAAGGTACAAGTTGGAAGATACAAACAGAAGAATAATGAGAGTACATGGCTGAAATTTTAATCAATGCAATTGTCCTGACAGATCAAGAAAAGACGGAGCGTACCCCTATGAGTAGTGTTGACCATACCAAGGGATAAGGTAAATAAGAGTTACGTTGTTTTGGAATTTACGGAAAGTCCCTGGTAAGCCTACCTTCGAGGATAATTTCGAAGACAAAAATATTCGGCAAAGCAATAATGGAAAACAACTCGAAGACGGATTATGATGTACACGTGAAGCAACCAGACTGCCATCAAGATATCGTCGCGAAGCTCAGGCCACAAGGATCAAGGGAAAACCTCAAGAGAACCTCTGCACAACTGGTCACGCGTTCAATAGATAATATGTACCTATCACTCTTTAAAAGTGAGACTGAGCTGCTATTTTTCAAATAAAATGGTATCAGTATGTTAGTTTTATAAATTGAGTAAATTTCACAAAACCAAAATCAGTTTGTCAAATATATCATAAAAATATGATTTAAGAAAGTGTTTGACAAAACTGCAAATTTAAGAAAATGTATTTCAAAACTACATATTTTATAATACACCACTCACTAAGTATATAGTTTTGTGATATATTTCTTAAATTTATAGTTTTTGTGGTACATGAATGTAATAGTTTCATACACAATATCATAAATATATCTGAGTTTTATGATTGCTTTGATAAACTATACTCCCTCCGTTCACAAAGTCATTCTAGCATTAAAAATTTGTTCTTCAATATATGTCATTCTCACTTCCCAATACAACTTTTTTTTTTCAATACACTTTCTCTATTTACAATAAATCTCTATCTCTATCTCTTTTCTCCTCGTTTTCTGTGTATCATATTTTTTCACTATCTTTTGTCTCCTCGTTTTCTGTGTATCATATTTTTTCAATTTTTTTAATTCCCGTGTCCAGAGCTATAACAACTTATAAAAGTGAACGGAGGGAGTATGTATTTTTATAAAATACTCATAAAGTTAATAAAAAATATGCTACTAATAAAAAGAGTTTCAAGTAACAGGCCCCAATCACAAGCGGACTGCACAACAGCTACGGCCCATTGAGTCGAAAAAAAAAAACAGCCACGGCGCATCGTTCAACAAATCTTCGTGCCAGCCCATTTTAGAGCACCTGGCGCAGTATGTTGTCAGCAATCCTTCACTAGCAAATCAACGAGAGAGAATTTTTTATTCACCATCGAAAATTTATTCAATTCTTTATTTGTCTACAAAATTTTTCAGTTTCTTATTCGTCCTCATTCTTAATTTTTTTTCTTCCTAATTTGCCCTAACTGATATATAAAAGCAAATTTTTAATCCATCTAAGTTAAAAAAATCAAAATGCCCCCTGAAAAGGGAAGTAAAATTTGATATTCTTAAAAATGTATGTTTTTATAACAAAAAATGACTTCAAAAATATGAAAACATTTTTTTATATATTTTTGAAGTCATTTTTTTGTTACTTTGATGTAGTTACATATATGTTTTAGAATATCAAATTTTACTTTCCATAGTTTCAAAGTATTTTGGTCTTTTTCAACTTAGATAGGTAAAAAAATCTGTTATTATATAGCAGTTAAGATGAATTAGAGAAGAAAAATTAAGAATTAAGGTGAATAGAGGAATTGAAAAATTTTGTGGCAAATAAAGGATTGGATATATTTTCAAGTATGAATAAAGGATTTACTCAATCAACAACTAGTCATGCATCCACTGATCCACACCAGCTAATAATGCAGATATAACTAAGTAAACGAACAGAAATAAACACGAGCCAAATAACCGTCCAATATCCCAGCTCGACAGAAACCTAGCAAAGCAAAAGAGCGCCTCGTCTCACCACACCACCCTACGTACCCACCATGCATCTGCATCCGCACCACGTACAACGACCGACCACGACGTCCATCGTGACTCGCCAGCGCGGTTTCTAAAATTGGGGCTCCAGCGTACGGTACGTGTCGACCCACCGCGGAACGACACCGCCGGTTGCTCCACCACAGGGCCAGCGTCAGCCGGCCAGCGCCACGAGCTCGCGCCACCGATCCAAACGCACTGACCGCCACCGTGCTGTCGTGTCCCGCTCCAGCGTCTCTATAAATACCCGGCCTCGCAGTCGCGCCATCTCCGCATCGGTCGTCGAACGAGTTCATGCGCAGGGAAGAAGACCCAACAAGAAGATCGCCGTCGCCGCCGTGAGCAGACCACAAAGGAGACTTGGCATCGACCCTATCTAGCTGCGTCGTAACGATTCTGCGTCTGTGCGGTCGACCGCGCAAGATGGTTTGCACAAAAGCTATGGTCCTCGGCGTCACGGTGGTGGCCGCGTTCGTCCTCGCGACTGAGAGCCGCGTGATCGCCCGCAAGGACCTCGGTGTCAACCTCGGCGGCGGGGGCGGCCTCGGCGCCAACACGGGCGGCGGGGTGGGTGTCGGCACGGGTGGCGGCCTCGGCGCCGGCACAGGAGGCGGGATCGGGGTTGGCACGGGCGGCGACGTCGGTGTCGGCTCAGGGATTGGCATCGGCGTCGGCGGTGGCGGTTCCGGCTCTGGCTCGGGTTCTGGTTCTGGTTCCACGTCCGGGTCAGGATCCGGCTCCGGTTCTGGTTCCTGGTCCGGGTCACGCTCTGGCTCGAGCTCCAGGTCCGGCGGCGCGGGGTCATCTGCCGGGTCCAGCGCTGGCTCGTACGCTGGCTCGAAGGGTGGAGACGGACGATCGGGCGCTGGTGCTGGCTCGTATGCGGGTTCCAGGGCCGGCTCCTACGCTGGTAGTGGGCATGGCAAGTGAGCGAGTTGCTGCTTGCATGAAGTGTACCAGCATAGCATATAGAAGTACTTGTGACTACCGTGTGCTATCAATACTTGCTACCTTGTACTATACTAGTGTGTGTGTGTGTGTGTTCGTACCATCATGCATTCGTTCCTTGTACGTTAGTAACGTTATCCGAAATAAGCCTATAGAGGCAACCAAATGAATGAATAATTTCAGCGTGTGTGATCGTTTACATACTTTTCCAAGGAGAACATCGCTCAGTTAAATGAGTTTATTTCATACTTCCTCCGTTCCAGAAAGGAAGTCATTTTAGAAGCTGATTACATGATTTAAGAAGAGTAAGAAAGCATAGATAGAGTGCACAGGAAATATGGAGATTTAAAAGGAGAGATATAGAGATCGAGTTATATTGAAAGCAAGAATGAGATATTTTTATGGGATAAATTTGAATCCTAAATGACTTTTTTTTTATTACGATAGTATATGTTGGCATCAATGTGTAACTGACAAGTGAAAACCCCACTTGTGATCTCATATTAGAAAAAGAAATAAAAATCTGGTAGGTATGTGGACTATTCATCGGGAAATATTATATAATTAACTCAATGCCAGGACTCAAAATCGGGCTGGTTTTGACAGCGTAGTGTTAGAAATTGATCTTCACCCGTTTTGACCCAACGGATTAAATGAGCCCTTGACCTAATTGCGCCCAGATCGGGGCGCCCAGCCCATTATGGCTGGTGGGCCTCTGTCGTCAGCGCCACAATAAATAGAGGTGGGGGCCGGTCGGTACTCACACCAGAGTTCGTCCGTACCGCTATACCCCACTGACAAACCTTAAACCCGATCTGTGAGGGGGCGCTGTGCCGACGGGAAGCACGACCGCTGTCACCGCCACGACGACCGCCGTCATTGAGAGATCGACGACATCGCCGTGACTTCTACGCCACTGCCCTCTCCACCGACCGATGCTGCCCTAGCGCAGAGAACCGCATCGACAAAGGGCAGATAACCGGATCGTCTTCCACGACTCCGGCAACCGGATCCGAAGGTATTGACCACCTCCGAACCACAGATTTATTCTCCGACACGAAACTCTCGGATCTGCACTCGTAGACACCGGAAAAAAAACAACATTGGCATCGGAGCCTAGTCTAGGAGTGGATCCCGACGAGTATGGAAAAAACTCGCCGAAACCCTACCCGCGAGCAAAGATCCGCAAAGAAAAATCGTAGCCGTCGGCTACACTGTGGCGGAAGCCCTCAGGCTCCTCAAAAGAACCGCGCAAAAAAGATCTGAAACCTTAGCCGCTGGCATCGTCACAGAGAAAAAAAAAGAATCTCAAGAAAAAAAAGGAATTCAAAAAATAAAAGAGGCCGCCGGCCACTGGCACGAAGCCCGGAGCGATAGGCACAGGCGGCTCGGCCGCAATGCGCCCGCTGTTGCTAGCTCCTAAAACGTGAGGCCTGGAAAGAGGAAAAATGGTTAGGGTTAGGGTTGGAAGAGGAGTCCAATCCTTTTATATCCCCGAAAAAAGAGCACGTCCGTTATATCTGGATCCAACGGTTCAGATCGCACGGTGGCTAAATGGGCTAGATTTGGCCTATGTGGGAGAGAGAATTTTCAGCCCAAGCCCAGGTTGTCTGGCTCGAAATGCAACAGGCCAATGGGCCAGGCCAAATTCTAATTTCGGCCCAAGAGAAAGGTTTTTCCATTTCTTTTTCAGAGGCATTTTTTTAATTGATTAATTGGGTAATTTTTATCTAATTAAATATGTTAAAATTTGAACCAACGGGATAATTTTGCCAGAACAACAAAAAATAAAGTAAATGCTTCTAAAAATTAAAGAAATTTGTTTTTTCGGTGCGTACTTATAGAAATTATTTTCATTATTAAATTCGAACCAACGGGAGAATTTAATTTTAAAAAAATAGTAATAAATTTCAGTAATTATGATATTGTTATTTTCTGACCAACATTGATAATAACAGTATTATAATTTCATAATTGATATTTTTTATGCATTATTCCTCTTTCTGTCCAACGGTGACATAGATTTAATATATAATATAAAATTGTGTGTCATATTTTTGACCAATGTTGAAAATAAAAATTATAATTTTATTTTTATTATGTTCTCACTTTATTTGATTTATTTACAGGCGGATACAACTTAATGAGTTGTATCAAAGAGATACCAACTCTCAAAAGTGACAACTATGGAGAGTGGAAGAAAAAGATAGACCTAGCATTTATCTTGGCTGAGGTGGACTGGGTCTTCACCACAACATGTCCCACTGAGCTTGAGGAGCCAGTGAGGAAAGAAAATGAGGCTGAGCCTGCTTGGCAGACTAGATAGAGGGACTATGTTCGCTTAAAGATGTTATATGACCTTGAGCATAGAAAATAGAACACAGCCAACAAGAAGTGTATGGCTGTAATAAAGAACACGATTGAGCCTGCAATTATAGGTTCAATCTCAGAGCGTGACACTGTCACAGAGTACCTTGAAAGAATAAAGAGTCAGTTTACTGGCTCTTCAAAGATATATGTCATACAAGTTATTAAATAACTTGTGACAGAAAGGTACTCTGGTGGTAACGGTGACATTAAAGAGCATATACTGAGAATGAGCAACATGGCATCTAAGCTCAAACCAATGAATCTGGGTCTTAAGGATGAGCTCCTTATCCATCTGATTTTTGCTTCTTTGCCAAAAGAGTTTGACACCTTTGTTGTCAACTACAATATGCAACCCAAGACATAGGACTTAGAAAAGTGCGTAGCTATGTGTGTGCAAGAGGAGGACAGAATTAAAGCTTCACATGGTGGTTCTATTAACTATGTGAAGGACAACAAAAGAAAGAATTTCAACAATCACTCCTCAAAGAACTAGGGAAAAGCCCCTGTCCATCAGGCTCAACAGAATAAATTTACAGTAGACAAGGATCAGTGTCTCTACTGCAAAAAGACGGGACACTATAAGAAGGATTGTCCCTCCTATTTAAAGATGATCATAGCAAAGAAAGGTGAGAACATTATTACCTTTATAAATGAATCCATGTATGTGCAATATTCGAAATCTACTTGGTGGATTGACTCTGAAGCAACTGTTCATGTTGCAAACTCCTTGCAGGGATTCTGTTCGACGAGGACTACGCAAAGAAGAGAAAAATGCATTAAAGTTGCAAATGGAGTCCAAGTAAAAGTTGAAGCCGTTGGAGATATTTCATTAGAGCTAGCTGATGGTTTTACCCTTATACTTAGAGATGTTCTCTATGTACCCGCTCTACAGAAAAATTTGATTAGTGTTTTATGTTTGGATAATGATGGTTATGATTGTCATTTTAGAAATGGTAAGTGTGAAATAATGTTTAATAAAGAATGTGTTGGTTTTGCCATATTACAAAATGAGTTTTATTTGTTATCACTACGTGATGATGTGAATGTCGTATGCGATAATGATAACGTTGCGTGCGAGATAAACGAATCCTCGTCTATCAATGAAAATAGAAAACGAAAAAGAACTCTAGATGTGTCGTCGAAATTATGGCACTGTCGTTTATACCATATTTCGAGTGGGAGAATAGAAAGACTAGTTAAGAATGATATTCTTTCTCCACTAGAGTTTTCAGACTTAGAACAATGCAGAGAATGCATTAAAAGAAAATATGTAAAGAAAATCAAAAAAGATGCAAAAAGAAGCACAGGAGTTCTACAAATTATTCACACAGATATTTGTGGCCCCTTTTTTGTGAAGAGTATGGATGGTTATGACTCGTTCATAACATTCACGGATGATTATTCCCGATATGGATATATTTATCCAATCAAAGAAAGAAATGTAGCCTTGAAGAAATTTAAGATATTTAAGGCTGAAGTTGAAAACCAACACGATTTAAAGATAAAGATAGTTCGATCTGATCGTGGGGGGAGTACTACGGTCGGCATACCCCGTATGGACAAGTTTCTGGACCTTTTTGCAAAGTTTCGACAGGAAAATAGAATAGTGGCCTAGTATTCTACACCGAGCGAAACTCAACAAAATGAAGTAGCTGAAAGACGCAACCGTACCTTGATGGATATGGTACGAAGCATTATGAGCTATTCCACACTGCCATTGAGTTTGTAAATGGAGGTGTTAAAAATCGTTATTCATATTCTCAACAGAGTACCAAGTAAATCGGTGCCCAAAACACCGTACGAATTGTCAACAGGGAGAGTTCCCTCATTAAACCACTTATGTTTGTGGGGGAGTATAGCTGAGGCTAAAGTATTTAACCCAAATCTTGGAAAACTATCCCAAAACAGTGAGTTGCTATTTTATTGGTTACCCAGAAAAGTCGAAAGGTTTTTGTTTCTACTGTCCAGACAGAGATACAAAGTTTGTAAAAACGAGACACGCTGTCTTCTTAGAGGACGAGATGATGAGGGGGAGCATGGTAGCTCGAGAGATTGACCTTAAAGAGAAGCGGGCGTATGCGCCCACTCTGATGATTCAAGAGCCATACTTTACACTACCTGCTGTCGCTGCACCGACAGTGCGAGATACTGTGGTGCAAGCACCTATTATTGTTCCTTCTGTGGCAATAATGAATAAGAATGAGGAACCTGTTCCTCAGGATCCTATAGAACCTGTTGCCACAGATGAGGAAGAGCAACAACAGCCTCAAACAGAAAATGTACAGAATGAAGAGGCCCCGAGGAGGTCTCAAAGAGTAAGAAGATCAGCTATTCCTGATGACTATGAAGTTTATCAGACAGAAGAATTTCAAATGGTGTATGATCCCACCTCATTTGAAGAAGCTATGAGAAGCGAAAACTCTTCAAAATAGCTTGAGGCTATGGAAGAAGAAATGAAGTTCATGAAGGCCAATAAAGTTTTGAGACTTGAAAGTAATTCCTAAAGGAGCCAAAACAGTAGGCTGTACATGGGTCTACAAGACAAAACTCGATTCCCAAAGAAATGTAGAAAGATATAAAGCACGACTCGTGGCAAAAAGCTTTACTCAAAGAGAAGGGATTGATTACAATGAGACCTTTTATCCGGTCTCATGTAAAGATTCCTTCAGAATCATAATGGCACTAGTGACTCATTATAATTTAGAGTTACATCAGATAGATGTAAAGATAGCATTCTTTAATGGAGATTTGAAGAAAAATGTTTACATGGCACAACCGAAAGGCTTTGTCATGGAAGGAAATGAAAGAATGAGATGCCGTCTAAAGAAATCGATTTAGGGGTTAAAGTAAGCTTCAAGACAGTGGTACTTGAAATTTGATAGTACGATAAAGAAATTTGGGTTTAAAGAAAATATAGAGGACAACTGTGTTTATTCAAAGTTTAAAGATGAAAAGTTTATCTTCCTAATACTGTATGCGGATGATATCCTACTAGCTAGTAATGACGCCAGTCTGCTATTGGAGACAAAGAAGATTTTGTCCTCAAACTTTGATACGAAGGATCTCGGTGAAGCTTCATTCGTTATAGGAATCGAAATTCACCGAGATAGAAAGAAAGGGGTATTGGGACTGTCACAAAAGGCATACATAGATAAAGTATTAAAGAAATATGGTATGCATAAATGTAGTTCATCATCTGCACCTATAGTCAAGGGCGACAGATATGAGGATTTTCAATGCCCCAGAAACCAATATGAGATCGATCAAATGAAAGCGGTTCCATATGCTTCAGCTGTCGGAAGCTTACAGTATACTCAAGTATGTACACGCTCTGACTTAGCATTTGTTACCGGGTTACTTGGCAGATTCCAGAGCAATCTTGAAATAGAGCATTGGAAATTGATAAAGAAAGTCTTGCGTTATTTGCGAGGAACAAAAGGCCTCATGATGACATACAGAAGTTCAAATTCACTCCATATAGTGGGGTACACGGATTCTGATTATGCAGGAGATGATAGAAAGTCTACATTCGGATATGTGTTTACTCTCGCTGGAGGAGCTATTTCGTGGAAAAGGTCAAAGCAAACCGTCACTACATCGTCCACAATGTATGCCGAGTTTGTTGCATGTTATGAGGCTACGGGGCAGGTGAACTGGCTTAAGAATTTCATACCCGATTTAAAAGTGGTTGACGACATCTATAGACCACTTAAATGGTACTACGATAAGGAACCCGTTGTAACGTATACACACAACAATAAGTCAAGTGGTGCTGTCAAACACATTGAAATAAAGTAATATGTTGTGAAAGATAAAGTTCGGGATCAAATCATAAGTCTTGAGCATATAAGTACCGCAGAGATGCTAGCAGATCTGCTTACTAAAAGCTTATTACCCAAAGTATTCATTGAACATGTTGCCGGCATGGGTTTAAGGGAAAGACTGTGATTCTTGAACTAAAAGATGACTTAAAAGTATAGTAACTATTTCATACCAGAAAAATACATTGTAGCTATTAAATCTATCGGCGATTGATCGTGACGATGAGACAGTTCTATGCATTAATCTGTAATAAAATGAGTGAAGTTAAAAAGTATTAAAGATAAAAGTATAAAGTGAGATAAAGAGGAAGAATGTTAAAAATTGATCTCCACCCGTTTTGGCCCAACCGACTAAATGGGCCCTTGATCTAATCGCGCGCTGATCGAGGGCGCCCAGCCCATTATGGCTGGTGGGCCCCTGTCGCCAGCGCCACAGTAAATAGAGGTGGGGGCCGGCCGGTACTCACACCAGAGTTCATCCGTACTGCCATACCCCACCGACAAACCTTAAACCCGATCTGTGAGGGGGCGCTGTGCCGACGGGAAGTACCACCGCCGTCACCGCCACGACAACCGCCGTCACCGAGAGATCGACGACATCGCCATGACTTCTACGCCACTGTCCTCTCCACCGACCGACGCTGCCCTAGCGCAGAGGACCGCATCGACAAAGGGCAGATGACCGGATCGTCTTCTACGACTCCGGCAACCGGATCCGAAGGTATTGACCACCTCCGAACCACAGATTTATTCTCCGACACGAAACTCTTGGATCTGCACTCATAGACACCGGAAAAAGAAAACAACACGAAGGCCTCTGATCAGTTGGACACAAGAGTCTCGTACAAGAAAAATATGGGTTTCACCAAATGGTATCACGAAAACTATTCGTAGGAAGTCACCCACCTTTCTGATCAAGGGCAAAACTAGTCTCGAACATTTCATAAGGAAAAAAAATACCTGGCAAGCTCAGCCACGCTCAGCCGTGATGTTTTTGAAGTTCCTTGTGGTGGAACATGCATGCCCTTGTTTATGAAATAGCATAGGCTAATCAAGCAGGTGCGCACGATCCGCTGTGCACAAACTAAGGGGTCATTACTAAAAAAAAACCATTTCTTCCAACAGTTTTAAATCAGTTTTGTCATTACCCTCGGTATCTACGGACCCAGCGTCGATACAAAAGCCCAAATGTGGATTGCAGTCCACGGCCCAAATCGCAGCTCACGAAGGACTTCAACGCGCCAAGGACCGAAGATATGATCTGAACCCCTGGAGGTCGGGATCACCCGAACTCGTCACCTGATTCTTGATGACCAGGATCGCTCGAAGACACCGGCCCGACCGCCCCAAGGTCGAGACCGGACGACGACAAAACCCGCCTGACCCCCCGGAGCCGACCACCGCCTCAACAGTCAACTTCTGATAAGCGCAGAGATTTCTGACATCGTATAGCGAAAGGTAGAGTAGCCAGAAAGAACGGTAAAGCTGCTCAGAAGGAGCTAAAGCGTTCCAGCGGTAGGTAAAGCTGTCTGACGGGCGGTAAAGCCAAACAGCAAAGCCACCTTTGTCTCCCGTCAATAGACAAAGGACGATCAAAGGACACCGACCAATTGCTCCGGCGCCAACGGGCGCCAGAGGATCAACCTCGTGGAAGACCGCGGCCCCACCCGTCAGGGGGCCGTCGAGTTTCGTTGGTGTCAAGCCATGTAACCCCGGTCTGACCCCTATAAAAAGGGGTGTCCGGGATGTTAGTCGACACATTCTCAAGCATCCATACGGACAATTTTTGCCAGCGTTCTTGCTCGAGCAGGAACTCTTCCGCCATTGTAACTCTGTTACGACATACCCACTCTCTTTCTGTACGTAGAGTATTATGACTCCGCGGCAGCCCGAACTAGGTTTATTCTTAGTCTACCGTAAACTAGGCCACTTCGAATACGAAGAGCGCACCCCATCCCTCTCCGATT
The DNA here is from genome assembly GCA_001602295.1 of Zoysia matrella. Lineage (NCBI taxonomy): Eukaryota > Viridiplantae > Streptophyta > Magnoliopsida > Poales > Poaceae > Zoysia > Zoysia matrella. Next base: position 95,862 of record BCLG01001460.1, on the reverse strand, counting down.
ACGTAAATTCTACTGTGCTGTGGTAAGAACACCGACAAGTTTCTATAGAGAATTTTTAGTTCCGCTGCTATTAGTGAGCTTGTAAAAATTTAAAGGGGTGCTAATCCTCTTACTATGCTTTTAAATGAGTTTTCTTGCTATATAATTTACAGTATCTAGCTAGTCCCTAATATAAGAGGATGTCTAATTAAGGGGTGCTACAGCGGCGCAGCACCCCCTGATCCAGCCCTGCACAAATTCAAGTTTAATCTGCAAAATATCTATTTTGTTTTATTGCCTTTAGAGTAAAACCAGTAACAAAGTTAAACTAATTTTAATGCTTAGTGACACCAAAGTAAAAAGTAGTTGGTAGAGTAAAATGAAAGAGCCGCAACTGTCCTTAATTTAGAGATATAAAAGAAGAGAAACAAATTTCTACTCTCTTGAACAAATAATTTTTTATAGTCAACCACAAATACCATAGGCCTCATCGTGGTCACATATTCCGTCCAGCAATCAGGCGTACGTAAGTGAAGCGACACGAGAATGCAACTGCACTGCTGCCGCCAACTCGGGTTGAGAAATGAAAATGGCGAGCACTAGCAGAGATGGATCATTCCTGTAGTTAGCTGTGAGCAGCGTCTTGAAGTGGCCAATCAATCGAATCGTGCACCCAGATAAGAAAGACGGATATATTTGATAAAATGGCACGAGTTTGACTTCCACGAATGTTCCACTCCCCAAACTCCAAACGCTACACTCGAATCACAGGCCGTCCATCACTGAACTGCGAATCCAATCAAAAGTCGCTGCACGAGCAGAAGCTAGCTTACTTGGACTCACTGGCCACCGCGCAACCTCATGCACCAAGACTCGACGACCTCGGAGCCGGGACGTGTCGAGCGGCGCGCGGCGGATCAGCCAATCTGCGCGGCAGCGTTTCTCCACTACAGCAGCGGCCACCGCCGGCCAGCACCACAAGCTCGCGCCACCAAATCCAAACCCCACTACCGCGCAGCGTCGTCGTGTCGCGCGCGCAGCACCCTATAAATACCACATTGCAACGCCATCGTCTCCGCATCGATCGATCGGTCGTCGATCACACCGACAGCTACGTACTCGAGCAAGGTATAGACTTTTAACGAGCTCGCCAGCCGCCGAGAAGAAACGCTTAGGAGTCGCAAGCTGCCCTGCACTTACGACGCGATGGCGTACACGAAGGCCGTCGTCGTCGTGTTCGGCGTCACGGTGCTCGCCGCGATCGTGCTCGCGGCTGAGAGCCGCCCCGTCGCCCGCAAGGACCTGGGCGTTGGCCTCGGCGGCGGCGGCGGGCTCGGGATCGGCGGTGGCCTCGGCGTC
>BCLG01001460.1:77968-94326 GCA_001602295.1 Zoysia matrella | reverse complement strand
CGGCTCGTACGCGGGGTCGCACGCCGGTTCGTACGCGGGGTCGAACGGCGGAGGCGCGGGCTCGTACGCGGAATCCGGCGCGGGGTCGTACGCCGGGTCCGGCGGCGGTCCGCACGGGGGCGCCGGTGCCGGATCGTACGCCGGATCCCGAGCTGGCTCGTACACTGGCAATGGGCACGGCAACTGAAGCCGTGAGCGAGCTCCCGTCGGTGCATGCAAATGCAACTTTACCAAGACTACTACTCCTATGTTGTATAATTGTATTATTGTGTACTGATTGTATTTTGCTTTCTTCTTCCATCTGTTTCAGTCGCCATCATCATTTCTGTGTGTAACCGTTAATAAGCCTAGAGGCGGCGAATTAAGAATAAGGTGAAAGCATATGTCTGTACATGTAAACATTTATATGGGTGAATAGTTCAGCATGCACTGTTGTTTTATGTACATTTCAGCTAAGCAGTATTCAGTCTAATGTTTTACTTTACTGAGGGGTTTGATGAAGTGAAAATATTGCTAGCCGCAACTGTACCCGCATTACCGCTGGTACCTGAAGTTTGAACCCACGTCATGACTCATGAGATGCCGAGCAGCACAACTGCACAAGCAACCAGTGTTGCAAGTGTTTCAGGATGCACTGCTTCAATGCAGGCTTTCTTAGCAAAGCTCCATGAGTTTAGTATCCACAACTGCCTGCAGCGACACAGCAGAAGATTTGGAAGGACCCAATTATTCGGTATGCTAAAAGGTCCGGAAGGATCCAACCTCTGCAAAACCTAATCTGAAATTCCTGTGTTTAAGGGCGCTTGACTCTGCAAAACCCAACATAGTATAAGTTGCTCTTGACAGTCTGGTAGCATAAAAGTACTAAGGATTGCAGTCGCAAAAAAAAAGTACGAAGGATTGCTCCCAGTAAGGAAGCAAATAAATGACCAGAATGTGAAGTCACTCTCCTTGGAAAGCAGCTTCGTACTATCATCAGCAATGTATTGACGGAACCAACGCCAACGTGACCCGAACAAAACAGAACGCCTGCAGCCACGGACTTACACACAGCCGCTGCTACGCAGGAGTGCAGGACGGCACGGCAGGAGCACACAAACAACAAGCTACTGGCAGAAGAAGGACTACGCCGGGGCTGGCAACGACAAGGCCGGCGATCAAAGGAGCGTCCGCGCCGCGCAGCGCGGACGCCTCGACACGACGTGACCGCACCCGTTTCCTCGCAATCCATGCAACACGCACGCGGCGCTGGGGATCATGGCGACTCCCCGCGTGAACAACGGCCGTCCCACATCGAACACGCCATGACTTCCGTTCCCGGCCGTGCCATCATTCGGTGTTTTCCGCGGCGGAGGCCGGCCGCGCCGGCGCGCCCGCTCAGAGACTTGCCCGAAAAAGAGGTGGGCGGCAATGAGTGCCAGAATGAGCGGCTGCCTGTCACTCTGCTGTGCGCGGCTGCCCGCTCTCTGCTACAGTGCAGTGCAGTGCCCTCTTCTTTTCGCCACATCACGGCGCACCGTCCTTGCCCCGTCTGTCGGATCAGGATTCTCGGCAGTCGGTACGGCAGCAGTCGGCTCGAGCAGTCGGCCTCTCCGTCGTCCATCCGCTCCACGCGCCATCGCGCGGCCACACTTCGTTCCGTTGCTCCGTTCAGTTAGGTGGCTAGTGAATGAATATTTTTATTTTCTTTTAACTGTTTATCTTTAAAAATTCAAAAAAGTTTATTACGTTTGTTTCATCTCCATGAGCGTAGGTGCTCTTTGAGTTATTTCTGAAGCTTTCTAAAGTTATTTAAAGTTTTTAAAATTTGTTCCATTAGTTCTTATAATTTTTTAAAATTGATCCGTTAGTTTTTAAAATTTTCTAAACTTATCCCTTTAGATTCATCTTATCGATCTCTTCGTGCAATACCCTCTAAATTATTTTTAAAGTTTTTTATTTTTGTTATATTAGTTCTCAAAGTTTACTAAGTTTGTATATAATGAACTAATAAAAAAAATTTAACAAATATTAGAAACTCATGGAACAACTTTATTAATAACTCGAAGAACCTATATAAAGAGTTTGTTGAAACAAATTTAAGGGAACAACTTTGAATTTTTTTGAAAATTAACGAAACAACTTTAGAAAATTTTATTAACTAACAGAACAATTTCAGTAGACTTTAAAAACTAACTAAAGAACTTTAAAATTTTTAGGAATAACTTGGTGGGTACCTACACAAAGAGATTGATGAGACGAATCTAACAGTATAAGTTTGAAAAAACTTTAGAAACTAATAGAACAATTTTAGAAAATTTTATAAAGTAATAAAATAAATTTAGAAAATTTTAGAACTAACTAAACAACTTTACGCAGCTTTAGAAATAACTCAAAAAGCACACACATAAAGAGCTCGACGAGACGAAACTAACGAAACAAATTTGAGAAACTTTAGAAATTTGAATAAACTTCTTTGAATTTTTAAAGATTAACGGTTATAAGAAAATAAAAATATTCATTCACTATTTTTTTCTAACTCACACTCAACCAAACGGAGCAACGAGCGAAGCGTAGCCGCACGATGACGCGTGAGCGGATGGACGACGGAGAAGCTGCCGTACCGACTGCCTACTATCCTGATCCCCCGTCTGTCTCTCTTTTTATCGTTTGTGTCTCTGCCTTTGGTCTCTTTTTTTTTTCAATCTTCTTTTTTCACCGCTTTTCTTTTGTTACTCCCTCCGTCCCATTGAAACTGTCGTTTTAGTCTCTCATTTTTATCCCGCAACAAGTGTCGCAGAAGCAGCTAGCGAGTCGCACTAAATGCAGAACACTCTCCACTGTCTTTTTCATGCGAACCACTTCTGTGGTCTTGCCCAATCAAATCTACTCTTCTGTCCCCACCTCCTCCAATCTAATCGACAGACTGAGAAGGCACATGTGCAAGATTGATGCATTGGCCACCAGTGGAGCTCTGCTCACCTCCATTCCCGTCGATCCTCTTCCAATCGATGCACACATCAAAGAGGATGGGAACAGTTGCACCTTCCGGCCAGATGCGGCAAAGCGGGCGGCGCGCGATGGGCATCCAGCAGAAGCTACACGACGGCCTTGGCAACAAGCAGCAAGGTGACAAGCAAGTTTTCGAGAGAGCTCTGGGCCTCTGGCTCGCGCCCGCCGCCCAAGTCGAGGGCCTGCACAGCGGTGCGGCGGCGTTAGAGACACACTCCTGGCTCAACCAACGCGGCGCATGCGGTCCGGATCCGCCTGGCCGCAGTCCCGCCGCCGGCAACGTCGTCCCGGCTTCTGGCGATGGTGGTGAAAGAGCTGATGCGGGCGGTTTTCTCCGTCGGAAGATAGGGACACGGAGACGGGAGCTGAGAAATTGATGAAAGGCGAGTAATTTTCAGCGTGCATTGGAAGACACAAATTTTCTTTAGAACGACACTAACCGTGGGACGGAGAGAATAGCATCTTTCCGCCATGTGCTGCAATTGAGGCGTCGCTTCATTTCCTTTCTGGTCTGCGATCAATCCAGTTATCCAAATGCTCTTTCTCCAACCCGCCGTTGCATCGTCGCATCCAATCAAGCTCGAGCGACACATACGAAGCCCGGGCTTGGTAGTCGTACTCCCAGTTCATCGGTAGCAGTAGCACACAGCTGCGCAGAGTCAGGCAGGCAACGACCATTGCCACTCCACCAGTACTCCAACGCCAGGCCGCGGTGCTCGAGGGACCGGTTTCTCTGACAGACAGGTGAATCAACGCCCCGGCGATTTGGAATGCAGTTGTCCCCCCCTCACTCGGAGGAGGAGACGAAGTAAGAAGCCCAAATGGCCGATCCATCGCTGCCAGAACCCAGAAATCATCAGCGCGGACGTACTCCCTTGGGAGCATGCTTTTGTTCGTGGGGGGTCAATCAGTATGTACTCCGTACTCAGAACGTCCTTGTACGTTTTGATTGGACTGGACACAACCTTAACTCCTCCGTGGCTGGCTGCCTGCGGGGGATGCGGATCCTCTGCATTAGTGTGGATGTATTGAGAGTCAATAACACGTAGGTTCGGTTCCACGTATCATTGACTCGTCAACTAATGCAGAGGATCTCGTCGCGTGGGTGTATGGCATATTGAGATTCAAGTCCTTTACATTGAGAAATAAAATTAAGAGAATTGTAGCACTTTTTACAGTATTTTGTGAGAGAATAAACAGTTTTCTGCATTAATCTGTACTAAATTATGTGTCAACAGTAATCATGCCATTTTTCTACTGTTTCTAGTACTCTGTAGCAAACAATCGCAGCCATCAATCTAAGATCTAATAGTTCAAAGTACTTTCTAATGCACAGCACTGTGCACTGTCCGAATTTTCTTCAGGAGGATCTGAAGCCGGCATATTGGCATGGCTCGAACTCAGGCGTACGGTCGGTTGCTCTTAATCACAATTGTTTGTGGGTATCGTTGCACTGCTCCCGGAGACCTGACAGCTAGTAGTACTACGTAGTAGTAGATATAACCCGGCAAATGGTATCTTGCTTTTGCCTTTTTGCGTGATTAACAATGGGATTCAACTTGACTGAACGAATATGCTCTTTTGGACAGATTAGACTACTGACAGCAAGTGATCGGCGCGGCCTAATGATCATGATCAACCCCACCACTCTCCACAGACTTCAGGCACTGGGCTACTCCCAACGAGTCACAGGTAGTACTCGATCGCTCCATGCAACGCCCAAAAAGAGGGAACATCTTTTTCTTTCTCTCTCTCTCATAACCCACATAGCCACTGCGCACGGGACCCGCAGGTCCATCCTTGGGTCCCACGAGTCAGGTTCCTTCCGTCCGAAGCCCATGCATGATCATTTCGCTGTCACTGGAAAGATGCCGTCGCATGGCAAATTGGCGATGGCCTGAATGGCTGACTGGCATGCAGACTCACCACCACCCCCACGCACATCACATCGCCCAGCAAGCGGCAGCCTTGTTCCGTGACACGAGAAAAAGCAGAGGCCACTCCACTCTTACGCTAAGCGCCCTGCCCCCTCGTCTCTCCTCCTTTTTCTTTCTTCGCCGCCTCCTCCTCCTCCCCTCTCCTCGGGCTTCCCTCGGGCAGGCGGCCCCTCGAGCCCATCATTCCATTCCGCGCAGTGTTCCGATGGCTCCTTCACCCTCCGCCACCGTTCCCGTCCTCCTCGTCCTCCTGCTGTCCTCGGCGCCATTCCTCGCGTTCTCCTCCGAGCCGCGCAACCCCGAAGGTAAACAAACCACGCCGCAACCGTTCCACTGCACTTACGTTTCCTCATCCGCCTGACTGACGACGAGGGCGACGCGTTCGGTTGCAGTGGAGGCGCTGATCGCCATCAGGGACGGGCTGGTGGACCCGCACGGCGCGCTGAACAACTGGGACCAGTACTCCGTCGACCCCTGCAGCTGGGCCATGATCACCTGCTCCGCCAAGAACCTCGTCATCGGCCTGTAAGCGCCTCTCGCCGCCGCGTCCTGGAGTCTCGTCTTGGCTCGGCTCCTGCCGCCAGCGGGTTCCGTAACTTCCGTTGAGTTTACTGACACGGGTGCATTTTGGTTTCGCGTTTCAGGGGTGCGCCAAGCCAGGGCTTGGCGGGGACGCTGTCCGGGAGGATCGCCAACCTCACCCATCTTGAGCAAGTGTAGGAACCTTCTTCCTCACCTGTCTCGCGATGTCGATTAACTGATTAATCCATCGTGAGCAAGTGAAAGCTTATGGTGCCTTCGCCACTTTTTTTTCCAGGTTGCTTCAGAACAACAACATCACGGGCCGGTTACCGCCGGAGCTGGGCGCGCTACCGCGGCTCCAGACGCTGGACCTCTCCAGCAACCGGTTCTCCGGCCGCGTGCCGGACACACTGGGCCGCCTCTCCGCGCTCCGGTACCTGTGCGTGAGCCTCCCCTCCCCTCCTCCTCCCGAACCATCCCGTCCATTTTCGTCTCCATTCTTTGTCGCGCAGTTCCTCACGTGCTCCTCGTCCCGCTCTGTCTGTCTGTCTTGCCGTAGGCGGCTAAACAACAACAGCTTGTCCGGGCCGTTCCCCGCTTCGCTGGCGAAGATCCCGCAGCTCTCCTTCCTGTGAGTAACTGAGTACCCGTACTCCACCTCGCCGCGGTCTTGTCGAAGCAATCCATCGCTTTAGTTCCTTTTGCGCTTTAACTCGAACTGAATACGTGACTGGAATCTGGATGCCGTTGGTCGGTGCCTGTTCTGCTCCCGTTTTCCAGGGACCTGTCGTACAACAACCTCACTGGCCCTGTTCCTCCCTTCCCTGCAAGAACCTTCAAGTGAGTATGGCCTCCGATAAATCCGTTGTCTTACTCTGATCTTCCTTCTGCTACCTGATTGATCAATTTGTTTTTTGATAATGTTTTTTTTTAAAAAGCATTGCATTGTGCTTTACTAGCATCGAATCTAATGCGGACTGAGTTGTTGTTTAATATTCGTGCGTGCGTGCGCGCGTGCAGCATCGTGGGCAACCCGATGATTTGCGGGAGCAATGGCAGCGCAGGGGAGTGCGCCGCAGCCCTCGCGCCGGTCGCCGTACCGTTCCCTCTGGAATCCACTCCGGGCAGCAGTAGCAGTGAGCACTCTTCCCTCTTCCAGCTTTGTGGCTTTCTCGGAAGCGAGAGCGTGGCATGACACGGCAAGGCGCGCATGCATGCGTCGCTGCCGCTCGCCGTGTAGCGGTCGAGGGGAGACACGGTGTTGCCGGACACAGGGACGCCGCCCGTCTCTTGCGGCGTGCGCGCGCGTCGATCCGCACAGCACTTACTATACTAATGGCGCGGCGTGGCGTGGGGCATCTGATCATGCCGGCCAGACCCACGCGCGAGAGCCTGGGATCAGCGGCGGATTGATCTGTTGGCTCGTGTGTGCGTACAGGGACAGGGGCTGCGCCGGCGAGGTCAAAGGCTGCTGGCGCGCGGCTGCCGATCGGCGTGGGGACAAGCCTGGGCGCGTCCTCCATCGTGCTCTTCGCCGTGTCGTGCTTCCTGTGGCGGCGAAAGCGCCGGCACTCTGGTCCTTCCGTTCTTGGCATCCTCGGTACGTCCGCAGCGCCACGTCCCCGTCACCAATTTCAGCTGATCCCGACAAGAACGCGAAGCATTCGTGAAAGCGACAAGTCTCTGTAGGAGTTGTAGTACTGCTACTACTAACTGCTAATGCCTGTGCATGTTTTGTCTGGATCGCAGAGAGGGGAGGCGGTTGTGACCTGGACGACGGCGGCGGGGTGGTGGTGGCGCGGCTGGGCAACCTCCGCCAGTTCGGGCTGCGCGAGCTGCACGCCGCCACGGACGGGTTCAACCCGAAGAACATCCTGGGCAAGGGAGGGTTCGGGAACGTGTACCGCGCGAGGCTCTCCGACGGCACGACGGTGGCCGTGAAGCGGCTCAAGGACCCCAGCGCGTCGGGCGAGGCGCAGTTCCGCACCGAGGTGGAGATGATCAGCCTCGCCGTGCACCGCCACCTGCTCCGCCTTGTCGGCTTCTGCGCCGCCGCCGGCGAGCGCATCCTCGTTTACCCCTACATGCCCAACGGCAGCGTCGCGTCGCGCCTGCGAGGTACGTCCGTTCGTTCGCGCACAGCAAACACAGCCTCGGTTGGTAGTAGTGTTACACGTCAACGTTCGTGCGAGGAGATTTGCGTTGGCGCTCCGTGGCGGGGCCCGCGAGGGGAGGGGTACTGGTGCATGCGCTAGTCATGGGGAGAGAGAGGACTAGGAGCCCTGGCCGGCCTGAGTCTCTGCGCGCCAGGCAGCGATCAGGCGTGGTCGCGCACCCCCTGTACTTGCCGCTGGCGCGCGGGGACCGCGAAGAGCAGCAGAGACCAGCGACCACCGCGCACTCACATTTTGTCCGCACTCAGGCGAGCGGGGCCGGGGGTTCTCGGTTCATGCCGTCGTTGCCGCCCCTGCAGTGCGCTGCCACGGCACACATGCCCCCACCGCGACACGAAGCACATGCCAACACGGACTGCCACTGGCAGTACCCAGCAGTACTATGCTCCTGTATTTATCGTGGTATCGTAGCGCGGCGCCTCTGCTACGGATGATGCACGTAGTGGTGGCCCTCGTCGTCGTGCAGGACAGGCCCCAAACCACACCAGGAGAGCACGGCACCCAGAAGCCGCCTTGGGCTCCGCGGCTCCAGACGTCCAGAACGCCCGGCCGTGCAGGCAGGGACCCGCTAACGGGCGTAGTACTCTCTTCGTCACAGTTATAAATCATTCTAATCATTCGAATTTTATTTTTAAATATATATTATTTTTATTTTTTAATACATTTTTTTCAACATATTTTTTTTAATAAATCTTTTATGTCTATCTTTTTTATTTTCGTTTTTTCGCACCGTATTTTTAAACTGTTTTTTAATTTTCATATTCAAAACTAAAATAACTTATATTTATATTTGCGAGAAAGAGCAATAACTTCGCCGTTCGGCAGGACCGCCTCATCTGCGGATGAATTTCGGCGTACCTGCGCGTTCGTTCCAGGAAGCAAGTTTTGGGTTTTGCTCGCGTGTCTGGCTTGAACGGGACCTACCTACTGGTAGATTGTTGGATGATGGCTCAGGTAGATCAGGGTTAAGAGGGCTTTAGGCTTGGGCGGTGTGGTCAGATGGTGGCCGGCGCCGCTGGAAAAGGAGAGGACACAGGCCACAGGGCATGCCTGTTTCTTCCTTCTTCGGTCCGGCAGGGGCCAGGGCAGGAGACGGGGGACCTGGCTACACGTAACAGTAGCACAAACTACGAGCCCCTGTGTCCGGTCGCTGTTGCACTTGGCGATTTGCTTGTGCCAGCGATTCGCGCGCTGCAGCACTCGCCCTTATCCAGCCAGCAGCTGGTTTATTGCCGGTGCTCCGCCGGCAGGACGTCGCAGCGTTCCGTCAGTAGGGGGACCGACAGGATCTGTGCGTTACTGTGTACCACCATACATGCATGCATGTTGCAACACGTCGAACTAATTAAGCACGTTTCAGTTGATCAATTGCTTGTGGAACTAACACACTCCATGAACGAACGCGTGCGTGCGCGCAGGGAAGCCCCCGCTGGACTGGTCGACGCGGAAGCGGATCGCGGTGGGCGCGGCGCGCGGCCTGCTGTACCTGCACGAGCAGTGCGACCCGAAGATCATCCACCGCGACGTGAAGGCGGCGAACGTGCTGCTGGACGAGCAGCACGAGGCCGTGGTGGGCGACTTCGGGCTGGCCAAGCTGCTGGACCACGGCGACTCGCACGTGACCACGGCGGTGCGCGGCACGGTGGGGCACATCGCGCCGGAGTACCTCTCGACAGGGCAGTCGTCGGAGAAGACGGACGTGTTCGGGTTCGGCGTCCTGCTGCTGGAGCTCGTCACGGGGCAGCGCGCGCTCGAGGTCGGCAAGGCCGGGTCCGCCGCGGCCGCCACGCAGCCGAAGGGCGGCGGCGGCGGAGGCGGGGCAGTCATGCTCGACTGGGTGCGGAAGGTGCACCAGGAGAAGATGCTCGACCTGCTCGTGGACCAGGACCTGGGCCCGCACTACGACCGGATCGAGGTGGCCGAGATGGTGCAGGTCGCGCTGCTCTGCACCCGGTTCCAGCCGTCGCACCGGCCCAGGATGTCCGAGGTCGTCAGGATGCTCGAGGGCGACGGCCTCGCCGAGAAGTGGGAGGCCACGTACCGTCCCGCCGCGGTCTTCCAGGACCCGCTCGGCGGCGGCTACGACCACCGCAACGAGTCCAACTGCTCCGCGTTCTTCAACGACTTCTACCACGACATCGACAGCAGCCTGAGCAGCGACGAGGCCCGGTCCGTCGACATGGTGGAGGAGATGGAGCTGTCGGGACCAAGGTAGCTAGCAGACGGCCGGAGCTGTCAGAACAAGCTCATAGAATGGCGAACTCACAACGTCATCAGTCTGCTTGAAAAATTACAGGTAGAAAGAGAGGAGGGTTGGATTTGTTGGAGTAATTTAGATTGAAATTAAAGTTACTAGGAGATCGATGCTTTATTAGTGCCGGTCCAACCTTTTGCAGTGCTCCGGTCCGGTAGCTCTCTCCGCGCTGTATGTAGGGGAATGTGTTGCGAGTTGCGAGGCAGAGTCATTTTGACTGCTTTCCTACCTGTAAAGATCGCAGATGCTCGATTTCTTATTGTGAGACATTTGGAGTATTACAAGAGTATAGTGGCATCAGTGTCCAAGAATTTGAGTTGGCAATGACACAATCACGGGTCAATTTCACGAATCATGAGTCTAGTCAAACAGATTTTCCGTGAAATGTCACGCAGTAGATTCAGTGGCGTAGCAGAGCCTGTCATTTAAATTCGAGATTAGCGTACTCCTTCACGAAGATTTATTTACACTTATGTCCTTTCACGGCGCAGTTTGGGGGCGTGTGGTTGGAGCGGAGAAGAGAGCGAAATGCAGCATGCAGTTGCTTGTATGAGGAGTTGGTCGGTCCGTTTGCTTCGAAATTAAGGGTGGGGAGGAGATGGGCTGCACTCGTGCTCGGCCCGAATAGGATCGCGGCACTTGACCAATCTGCTCTGCTGGGCCTGGATCGCAAGGCCATGCGTCGTTCTCAGATCAGCCCAATGTTTGAGAGGCTCGATTTTCAGTTACCACGAGATCCCATTTTCTCATTTGCAAAAAGATTTGACTACCTACATCGATTAGAATTTTTTTCGATGTTTCTAACTTTTTTTGGTAAAATTTATGTGATTCAAATTTCAACTGTAAAACTATTAGCTATGGTGGCTAGGGCATCCATATTACCAATTTTTTTATTTTTAAAACATCTACGCAAATTCCTCTCATTTTTTCACAGGAACGGTAAAAAAAGATAAACCAATATATCACCATTTTCTATCTATTCGAATCAAAAGTACGAAAAAACCAAATCCTCAACTCTGCAACTTAACGCTTTGTATGAGCCGGCCGTTTTCCGCGGCTCGAATCACCCTACGTCCTCTACGATACAAACACGTCCAGGTCGCACTGGAACATGGGCGCGGCGTACGCGCCCAAGTCTCCGAAGAGGAACGTGTCGACCTCCGCGAAGGCGAAGCCGATTCCATCGTCGTCGCACTCGAAGTACGTCTGCACGTCGTCGGGGAAGCCGCACCGAGCCGCCGCCGACGACGACGGTTCCGGCTGCCGCTTCGGTGAAGGCTGCGACAGCGACGATGGTGCGGACGACGACGTGCACGCCGACGGCGACGGCGAGCTGGACGCATTGCTCTCGGTCATCGTCGCCGACGCCGCGGCGGAAACCTGCTCCATGATCTCCTCGAATCTCGGCGAGTGCAGCAGCAGCAGCTGGTCGAGCATCATCTCCTGGTCGTCGGGAACCTGCTCGGTGTAGGAATCGGCGATATGGTCCTGGTGCTGGAGATGGTCGGCCTCGATAAAGGCCGCAGCCACGGCCACCTCGGTTTCGTCGAGATCGGCGGTGGCGCGAGCGTGCTCCGTCAGGTCGTTTGGTAGGTCGGTGGCGTCGAGGCCGTCCTGCTCGCCGAGACCGCGCCGGCCGCGACGCCGGTGCCAGTTGACGTAGTGGCTGATGTCGAAGTTCGTGACGGCGTTCAGACCGCGGTGCTCGATCGCCGCGATGTCGTACGCCACGGCCGCCTCCTCCTGCGTTGCTGTCATGCAAAATCGCGTAAATCTCACAGCCCAGTCAGAACTGACACATGGAACAATCACTAGAAAGTAACAGAGCATAGATACCACATCAGTAAAATACGCTTCAGAATTTACTTAGTTCGAGAACATACTTTTTTGCCAAATATGAAGATCGATTGGCCTACCTTTTGACTTTGTGAACATCCTTTTTGGCAAAAAATTTCTAGCCAAGCACATCAGCAAAGTTTCCAGAACGCGTGGAACGGGGCATCTAAACTTAATTTATGTTCTTAAATAAAACCCGAATAGATTTATGTCTTGTACGGTTCAAAAGACGGTAGCCGCCAATACAGTACCGACACCAAGCCTCTGCCTTTTCGGATAGCTCATGCTGACTCAGACGAGAGGAATATTTTCTCATCCGGAAGCAGAGAACGTGTCGGATCAGATCGATCATACCGTAAGTGCCCAGGTAGAGGTACTTGTTGCCCAACACGCGGCCGATCCGGGCCTCCCATCTCCCGTTGTGATGATGCCTGCACAGTGCCCAAGATAGAAATATGAAAACATCATCAGTGCTAAACTACTGAACTGAAGATTGTTCGTCAGCTCAGCTGGTGATCCAATGCTCAGTGCAAGCTTGCAGGAGCTGAACCTCGCGACGCCTCTGTACTTGGACACGCCTCGAGAGAACCCGCTGCTCTTCCTCCTCACCGATCCGACGTACTCCTCCCTGGACTGCCCTTCCATCTCCTTGAGCTCGTCGTCGTAGCTGCACAGCTGAAACCAATTCCGGCAAAAGAACAGGCGTTCTCAGAATCGAACGAATTCAACTATGGATGTTAATGTTCGCGGAATGAGCAGCGAGTTCTGAAGGTGAAGGATGGGGGTACCGGGAAGTTGAGGACGGTGCCGGGGCCCCAGTACTTCAGCGCCGCCAGGTCGTGCGCGCGCGCCGCCGCCTCCTCGTCTTCGTACGCCCCTGCACCGTTCCAGCGGAGTGAGTAACGAACCAGCTCATGCCAACACTCGACGAGCCGTATGCATCGTGTTAAGGTCGATCGAGAAGCTCGCTCACCGAGATAAACTGCACGCGCGCGGCGCCAACCCGAATGCAGAGAGAAGCGAGCGCCGCCGCCGTGGACGGAGCACAAACAACAGAGACGAAACAGAGAGGTCAGTCGCGTGTCGAAATTCACCATCAACTGGTCATCATAGGCAGCAGCAGCCGAGGACGACGGAGCAAAACAACGAAGCCAAACCTTGCTTGCCCTTCTTCTTCTTCTTGGCCTGCGGCTCGCGGTTCCAGGTGTCCCTGTCCCACAGGTGCGCCTCGAACCGCCCCGTCCACCGGTGCCTCGTCACGCCGCGGTACGCGGAGCTGCGCTGGGACGGACGGCACTCCGGCAGCAGCGCGCCCTTCCGCGCCCGCTTCGGCTTCGGCTTCGCGCGCACGGCGCCCGCGGTGCTGGATTCCTCGTCGTTGGTGCGGGGCCTGGCCATTGTAGGCTTGTAGCTCGCGCGAGGACTCGGACGGGCCGTTGCGGTGGTGACTAGTATCAAGGTTGCCAAAGATGGCAGGGCGAGGTGGCTTTAAAGACGGACGCGGCTCGTCGGCAGTCGACTGCCCGCGCAGTCGAGGCTGACGCGCGGGCCAGAGGTGGGGGTCCTTTAAAGACGCGGTGTGCAGAGCGGGGGTCCAAATTATCTGCATTGAAGAGAAAAATGCAGACAAATGTAGATGCGCAAACAGTAATTCAAGGATAGGCGAACAGTACTCGAAAATAGCACGGTAGCAACTATACTGTAGAACAGTTATTGATAAGCCTTTTACTGTTCAGAGTTTACTGTAGCATCAAATGTGACTCGTTGGATCTAGATCCGACGGTTGAAAATCAACCTAATTCCAAGTACAGCATCTGACTGCCGTTTGTCCTCTACGGCAGACTTTTACTGATGGGGGCGGCGCAGTTAGCAGGGCTCCGGTGAGAGAGCAGCTGGTGCGATGTCAGCTTAGCCGCCTCTCTGCTACCTTAATGACCAATTAAGGCAGCAAATCACTATTCTAACAGTAAAATAAGTCTGGTACTACAGTACTCACGCAGGAGCTCTAATCACTGTTAACGCTGTTTACACGGATGTTTTTACTGTTTCCATCTGCTCTAGCAATAAAATCTGGTGCATCAATTTCTTGTCCAACGGTTGAGATGAGTTGAAGTCACCGGTTTACGGTAGCTATGTCCAAGATCCTGTTTGTTATCATCAGACATTGTAAGAATTTAATAGATTATGTATTAGATTATGAAAATTTATACAAAAGCTAAATTGTGAAAAATTATGATATAAAAGCTGAAATAAACGAGTAGGTTCTAAGATTATGTACTAAAGATTATGGGTTATATGAGATTTTAAATTTTGGTTTATTCAACTATCTGGTATAAAAAATAAATTGTTTATTTGCATTACCATCGCTAGAAGCAGAATTCCAAAATCTGTCGGCTGATCTTTTTACCCGCCTCGCTCTCTCTCTCTCCCTCCCCTGTCGAATTACCTGTCAAAGGCTTGCCATCACCCCAAATCTCGTCCCGGATTCGGCGCCATCTCACTGGTCCTTTCCCGCCCTCTCACATTCCGCGTGCACGACAGGCCGCTGGAATCCTGCACCATCGCAAACCTCTGAACGCCAGCGTTCTTCCTCCTGCGTCCTACGCGTGCAAAACTACAAGCGAAACAGTTCGTTTGACTTGAACTGGTACGGAAAACGACGTCGCAGTCTTCGGACTCGAGGAGGAGAATCGTGAACTGACCGAACGGTTCTGCCGGTTTCAGAGAAGAGTTCCTCTGAACTCGACGTCAAGAGTGTGATACGGCGTGCGTACCGGCCGACGGCGAACTGATGATCGATCCAGCCAGTACTTGACCAGCCACCGAATCTTGATTCTTGACTCGTGGAGTCAGATCGGGCGCGCCACCGTGCCGGTTACCGGGTCAAAAATGGAAGCCCCGTGGCTCACTGAAATACGAACCTGACTCCAGTTACATTGATTAATACTGCAGATCCGTTAAAGATTCCTTTCCCGGCGATGCGGAAGAGATGAAAATAAGCGAAAACAGGGCTGCGCCAAGTTTGGCAGTCTTTGCGTGAGATGAGATCTTGGCGAGCTGTTTCCATGGAGTTGTTCAACAGGAGTAGGGATCTTGGCAGTCGTACTAAGATATTGAACCTACAGCCAGCCTCGATGGACCTTGAAGTAGGGAAGAAATGCCATGCTCAGGTTTCTTCTTCCAGATATGTGTGCGGTTCATACTCTAGCCAGTAGCCACTTGCAAAAAAACAAAGGACAGTAAAATGATTTTTCTTTCACTTCCAAACTCGCCTAAATACACATCAAACGAAAATAATGTGATGAACAAAAATGCGGCTCATCGTTTTCTTGTGACAGCATGAGCGCGACTTCACCTCAGATTTCATCAACCGCCAACAGAACTTCGTCCGTCAGAAACAATAACGAGTTGTACTCCCTACCAGCAAAATTCATTATGCCTGCAACAACTGCTCCTACTCCGACTAGCCGTGATCGTAACCGTATGACCGGAGTAATTTGGTCCGGCAGACAGATTTGGACATGGAAACAGACATCGTGGACCAGTTATAATTCCGGCACTAGTACCAGACAGCACGGCAGCGTCCTTGAAACGCACCGCAACAAAGCTTCCAGATGCTGCGGACTTGACTGCATATAACTTGATGCAAACTATCGTTGAGTAAAACGTGCTTATGCGTCCTTCTTAGTATGGTGCAGACAAATCGCATGGGATGTCGGCGAATTAGATAATCAGAAGCAAAGAAATGTGTATAAAAAAATATGATTATGTTCTCTAACATAAAACACCTTTTATGTTATCAATTCGCTCGACTGTGCAGTTAATTCTTTGTCAGAAAGAAATCAGATAACTGGTAGGAGTACTACTTATTTTACTGCATCAGCAAGTTGTTGGAAATTGATCTCCACCCATTTTGGTCCAACGGGCTTAATGGACCCTTCACCTAATCGCGCTCTGATCGGGGGCGCCCACCCCATTATGCCTGGTGGACCCCTGTCGCCAGCGCCACAATAAATAGAGGTGGGGGGCCGGCCGAAACTCATGATCTAACTTTATCCGTACCGCCGCACTCCACCGACATCCCTAAACCCGATCTGTGAGGGGGCGCTGTGCCGACGGGAATCACCACCGCCACGACGACCGCCGTCACCGAGAGATCGACGACGTCGCCATGACTCCAACGCCACTGCCCTCTCCACCGACCGACGCTGCCCAAGCGCAGAGGACCGCACCGACAAAGGGCAGATGGCCGGAACGTCTTCCACGACTCCGGCGACCGGATCCAAAGGTATTGACCACCTCCGAACCACAGATTTGTTACCGACACGGAAACTCTCGGATCTACACTCCTAGACCCAGAGAAAAGATAAACACATTGGCATCAGAGCCAGATCTAGGAGTGGATCCCGACGAGTATGAAAAAACTCGTCAGAACCCTACCCGCGAGTAAAAATCCGAAAGAAAAATTGTAGCCGTCGGCTACACTGTGGCGGTAGCCTTCGGGCTCCGCGAAAGAATCGCGAAACAACATGCGAAAAAGAAGAAAGAAAAGAAAACCACCGATCTAAGAGAAAAAAAAACCGGCCACGCGAGGAAAAGCGCGAGCGCGCGCGGGCGACTGCCGAGTCGCCAGCGGCCTCGAGC
>BCLG01001460.1:49866-77956 GCA_001602295.1 Zoysia matrella | reverse complement strand
CGCGCTGACCCGGCCAGCGGCGCTGCGCTGCACAGTGCGGGCCTCAGGAAACGCGGGAGCAACGACTGCCTTAAGCCGTGGGACGAGCTCAGCCGCCAGAACCCGCGAAAACGGTTGGGAAAGAGGAGAAATAAGTTAGTGTTAGGGTTGAGAGAGAACCCTACCCTTTTTATACCCTCCGAAAAAAGAGCGCGCCCGTCAGATCTCGAACCGACGGTCTAGATCGCGCGACAGCTAACTGGGCCAGATTTGGCCCATGAGGGAGTCCGAATTTTCGGCCCAAGCCCAGGTTGACTTGCATGAATTGCAACAGACCAATGGGCCAGGCCGAATTTTCAATTTCGGCCCAAAAGAAAAGGTTTTCCATTTCTTTTTCAGAGGCATTTTTTAATTGATTAATTAGGTAATTTTTTACCCAATTAAATCTGTTAAAATTTGAACCAACGGGATAATTTTGACAGAACAGAATAAAGTAAATGCTTCTGAAAATTACAGAAATTTTATTTTCCGCTGCGTACTTAAAGAAATTATTTTCATTATTAAATTCGAACCAACGGGAGAATTTAATTTTGGAAAAATAGTAACAAATTTCAGATAATTATGATATTGTTATTTTCTGACCAACGTTGATAATAACAATGTTATAATTTTTGTAATTGAAATTTTATGCATTATTTCTATTTCTGCCCAACGGTGACATAGTTTTAATGTATAATATAAAATTGTGTGTCATATTTTTTACCAACGTGAAAAATAAGACATATAATTTTACTGTTTTTTATGTTCTCACTTTATTTGATTTATTTACAGGCGGATACAACTTAATGAGTTGTATCAAAGAGATACCCACTCTCAAAGGTGACAACTATGGAGAGTGGAAGAAAAAGATAGACCTAGCGTTTATCTTGACTGAGGTGGACTGGGTTCTCACCACAGCATGTCTCACTGAGCCTGAAGAGCCAGTGAGGAAAGAAAATGAAACTGATGCTGCTTGGCAGAATAGACAGAGGGATTTTACTCTCTTAAAGATGTCCTATGACCTTGAGCATAGGAAATGGACCACAGCCAACAAGAAATGTATGGCTGTGATAAAGAACACGATTGAGCCTGCAATTGTGGGTTCAATCGCGGAGTGTGACACCGTCACAAAGTACATTGAAAGAATAAAGAGTCAGTTTACTGGCTCTTCAAAGACATATGCCACACAAGTCATTAAACAACTTGTGAATGAAAAGTACTCTGGTGGTAACGGTGGCATTAGAGAGCACATACTAAAAATGAGCAACATGGCATCGAAGCTCAAACCAATGGATCTGGGTCTTAAGGATGAACTCCTTATCCATCTGATTTTTACTTCTTTGCCAAAAGAGTTTGAAACGTTTATTGTTAACTACAATATGCAACCCGAGTCTTGGGACTTGAAAAAGTGCATAGCAATGTGTGTGCAAGAGGAGGACAGAATTAAAGCTTCACATGGTGGTTCTATCAACTATGTGAAGGATAACAAAAGAAAGAACTTCAACAACTACTCCTCAAAGAATAAGGGAAAAGCCCCTGTCCATCAGCCTCAACAGAATAAATTTGCAGTGGACAAAGATCAGTGCCTTCACTGCAAAAAGACGGAACACTACAAGAAGGATTGCCTCTCATATTTAAAGATAATCATGGCAAAGAAATGTGAGAACATTATTACCTTTATAAATGAATCCCTATATGTGCAATATTCGAAATCTACTTGGTGGATTGACTCTGGAGCAACTGTTCATGTTGCTAATTCATTGCAGGGATTCTGTTCGACGAGGACTACGCAAAGAAGAGAAAGATGCATTAAAGTTGCAAACGGAGTCCAAGCTGAAGTTGAAGCCGTTGGCGATCTTTCATTAGAACTAACTAATGGCTTTATTCTTATACTTAGAGATGTTCTTTATGTACCCTCTCTACAGAGGAATTTGATTAGTGTTTCATGTTTGGATAATGATGGTTATGATTGTCATTTTGAAAATAGCAAGTGTGAAATAATGCTTAATAAAGAATGTGTTGGTCTTGCCATCTTACAAAATGAGCTTTATTTGCTATCACTACGTGATGATGTGAATGTCGTATGCGATAATGATAACGTTGTGTGCGAGATAAAAGAATCCTCGTTTATGAATGAAAATAGAAAACGAAAAAGAACTCTAGATGAGTCGTCGAAATTATGGCACTGTTGTTTAGACCATATTTCGAGGGGTAGAATAGAAAGACTAGTTAAGAATGATATTCTTCCTCTACTAGAGTTGTCAGACTTAGAACAATGTCGAGATTGCATTAAAGGAAAATATGTAAAGAAAATTAAGAAAGATGCAAAAAGAAGCACAGGAGTTCTACAAATTATTCACACAGATATTTGTGGTCCCTTTTCTGTGAAGAGTATAGATGGTTATGACTCGTTCATAACATTTACGGATGATTACTCTCGATATGGATATATTTATCCAATCAAAGAAAGAAATAAAGCTTTGGATAAATTTAAGATATTTAAGGCTGAAGTTGAAAACCAACACGATTTAAAGATAAAAATAGTCCGATCTGATCGTGGGGGGAGTACTACGGTCGACATACTCCGTATGGACAAGTTCCTGGACCTTTTGCAAGGTTTCTACAGGAAAATAAAATAGTAGCCCAGTATTCTACACCGGGCGAATCTCAGCAAAATGGAGTAGCTGAAAGACGCAACCGTACCTTGATGGATATGGTGCGAAGTATGATGAGCTATTCTACACTGCCATTGAGTTTGTGGATGGAGGCGTTAAAAACCGCTATTCATATTCTCAACAGAGTATCAAGTAAGTCGGTGCCGAAAACACCATACAAATTGTGGACAGGTAGAGTTTCCTCGTTAAACCACTTACGAGTGTAGGGGAGCCCAGCTGAGGCTAAAATATTTAACCCAAATCTTGAGAAACTAGATCCCAAAACAGTAAGTTGCCATTTTATTGGTTACCCAGAAAAGTCAAAAGGTTATCGTTTCTACTGTCTAGACAGACATACAAAGTTTGTAGAAACGAGACACGCTGTCTTCTTAGAGGATGAGATAATGAGGGGGAGCATGGTAGCTCGAGAGATTGATCTTGAAGAGAAGCGGGCGTATGCGCTCACTCCGATGATTCAAGAGCCATTCTTTACACTACCTGCTGTCACTGCACCGACAGTGCGAGATACTGTGGTGCAAGCACCTGTTATTGTTCCTCCTGTGGCAACAATGAATGAGAATGAGGAACCTGTTTCTCAGGATCCAATAGAACCCATTGCCACAGATGAGGGGGAGCAACAACAGCCTCAAACAGAAAATGTACAGAATGAAGAGGCCCCAAAGAGGTCTCAAAGAGTAAGAAGATCAGCTATTTCTGATGACTATGAAGTTTATCAGACAGAAGAATTTTAAATGGAGCATGATCCCACCTCATTTGAAGAAGCCATGAGAAGCGAAAACTCTTCAAAATGGCTTGAGGCCATGGAAGAAGAAATGAAGTCCATGAAGGCTAATAAAGTCTGGTACTTAGAAGTAATTCCTAAAGGAGCCAAAACAGTAGGCTGTAAATGGGTCTACAAGACAAAACTCGACTCCCAAGGGAACGTAGAAAGATATAAAGCACGACTCGTGGCAAAAGGCTTTACTCAAAGAGAAGAGATTGTTTACAATGAGACCTTTTCTCCGGTCTCACGTAAAGATTCCTTCAGAATCAAAATGGCACTAGTGGCTCATTATGATTTAGAGTTACATCAGATAGATGTAAAGACAGCATTCTTAAATGGGGATTTGAAGAAAAATGTTTACATGGCACAACCGAAAGTTTTTGTTATGGAAGGAAGTGAAAAACTGGGATGTCGTCTAAAGAAATTGATTTATGGGTTAAAGCAAGCTTTAAGACAATGGTACTTGAAGTTTGACAGCACGATAAAGAAATTTGGGTTTAAAAAAATATAGAGGACAACTGTGTTTATTCAAAGTTTAAAGATGGAAAGTTTATCTTTCTAATCCTGTACGTGGATGATATCTTACTAGCTAGTAGTGACGTCAGTCTGCTACTGGAGACAAATAAGATTTTGTCCTCTAACTTTGATATGAAAGATCTTGGTGAAGCTTTCTTCGTTCTAGGAATTGAAATTCATCGAGAAAGAAACAAAGGGGTATTGGGACTGTCACAAAAGGCATACATAGAGAAAGTATTAAAGAAATATGGTATGGATAAATATAGTCCATCACCTGCACCTATAGTCAAAGGCGACAGATATGGAGATTTTCAATGCCTCAGGAACCAATATGAGATCGATCAAATGAAAGCGGTTCCATATGCTTCAGCTGTCGAAAGCTTACAGTATGCTCAAGTATGTACACGCCCTGACTTAGCATTTGTTACCGGGTTACTTAGCAGGTTCCAGAGCAATCTTGAAATAAAGCATTAGAAACTGATAAAGAAAGTCTTGCGCTATTTGCAAGGAACAAAAGGCCTCATGATGACATATAGAAAATCAGATTCACTTTATACAGTGGGGTATACAGATTCTGATTATGCGGGAGATGATAGAAAGTCTACATCCGGATATGTGTTTACTCTCGCTGGAGGAGCTATTTCGTAGAAAAGCTCAAAGCAAACCGCCACTACATCGTCCACAATGTATGCCGAGTTTGTAGCATGTTATGAGGCTACGGGGCAGGTGAACTGGCTTAAAAAGTTCATACCCGGTTTAAAAGTGGTTGACGACATCTATAGACCACTTAAATTGTACTGCGATAACGAACCCGCAGTAACGTATGCACACAACAATAAGTCAAGTGGTGCTGCCAAACACATTGACATAAAGTACTATGTTGTGAAAGATAAAGTTCGGGATCAAATCATAAGTCTTGAGCATATAAGCACCGCAAAGATGCTAGCGGATCCGCTTACTAAAGGCTTACCACCCAAAGTATTTATTGAGCACATTGCCGGCATGGGTTTAAGGGAAAGCCTGTGATTCCTGAACTAAAAGATGGTCCAAAATATATAGTAACTATTTTAGAACAGAAAAATGTATTGTAGCTGTTAAGTCTATCGACGATTGATCGTGACGATGAGACAGTTCTATGCATTAATCTGTAATGGAATGAGTGAAGTTAAAAAGTAATAAAGATAAAAGTATAATGTGATATCAAGGGGGAGAATGTTGGAAATTGATCTCCACCCATTTTGGCCTAACGGCCTTAATGGGCCCTTGACCTAATCGCGCCCTGATCGGAGGCGCCCAGCCCATTATGGCTGGTGGGCCTCTGTCGCCAGCGTCACAATAAATAGAGGTGGGGGGCCGGCCGAAACTCATGACCTAAGTTCATCCGTACCGCCGCACCCCACCGACATCCCTAAACCCGATCTGTGAGGGGGCGCTGTGCCGACGGGAAGCACCACCGCCACGACGACCGCCGTCACCGAGAGATCGACGACGTCGCCGTGACTCCAACGCCACTGCCCTCTCCACCGCACCGACAAAGACCAGATGGTCGGAACGTCTTTCACGACTCCGGCGACCGAATTCGAAAGTATTGACCACCTCCGAACCACAGATTTGTTACCGACACGAAAATTCTCGGATCTACGCTCCTAGACCCAAAGAAAAGATAACCACACAAGTCTCATGGAAATACGGCATGGGCGGCGTCCCATTTTCCTGACGGCAGAGTCGGCGAGTCCTTATATTCTGCATCCATGCTGCTGGCTGAATTGTTTCTATACGAAGCATTACTGATCCACCGTCCATGCAGCATGCCATGACCCATGAGCAGCTGATCCGGACGAAGTCCTCTCAGTTAGCAGTTGGCAGTTGCTCGTGTCACCGACCAACTGCCCATGGCATGGCCGCCGTTAGTCAAATTTTGCACACGAGACAGAATTTCGCAGCAAATTTGTGTGATGGGTTCTCAACAGTTCTGTCCTATAGTCATCACTGATGTGTGGGTTAGATGTGGGCCAACAACACGTGTGGTCCACTCGTCCGTGAGTGACTTTTTGGACAGTTGACTGCCTTCTGACATGTCTTCTTTTATATCGTTGGCTCAATGTAATTACATTTATCATTTTCTTTTGACATATGTATTCTTTTATAATGTAGTATAATGTGGGAAATGTCTTTGCCAATCGTCACCTTTATTGAGCTTATATCTGTTCACATGAAACATCGACGGAAACGGACTTATTGAACCAATCTGTAGAACACTAGGACCGGTTGGATATTCGCGGGAAAGCCAGTAGCATGCGTCAAAACGTTATGTCCATGGAGCTATAGGATTGCATTGATGATACCTTCAAGACGGCCTACGCGAGCAATTTTATTGCATAGCTAGGCCATGAGTGGTTGCTCTGAAACAACTGGATGGAATAAACCTGATTCCAGCATTTCTGAAACACATAGAAGGTCCAAGCATGTTCCTTACGAACTGCCGTGCTGTTGGTATTGTGCGATGGTATCTGGGCACATTTTTGGGAGGGCGAGTCCAGATGGTCTGATTCATCGAGGAAATATCATAGTTGTCAAATAGAAAACTTACCGACAAGAGTGAGGCCTCATTTAGAATGCAAAAATTTTATAAAAAAAACATAAAAATAGTCAAACGGGCCGGAGCGTGTCGCTCTGCGAATGAGTCCTCAACGCAGCAAATGTTATTTGTAGGATTTGTAAAATACTAAGAATAGCCTATCTGCCCTTTGCCCGGTTTCTTGACTTCATGTATATACAGGTACAAACAAATGGACTGACAAGGCTAGCAGGCATCGTCGGCATCAAAAACCTCAAAACAAATGCCTACACACGAATTGTTAGGATCATTGATCCTATTTTTAAGTGACTTAACAAACTATGACATCTAGAGACTGCTTCTAATAGCTGACAGTGAACATAACATCTCTCCTCGCCTTGAACAAACAGTTCGTCCTCGAGCTGAATATTCGGATAATTGAAAGCTTCATCATTCTGGGGCAGTGGGTACTGGTCGGGGCTGATGACCATCGGTGCGGATGGCGTCCTTGGCAGTCGTCGTAGCCATGGATCTCCCATTCTCCTCAAGCTTCTTGAAGGCACTCTCGATCCCGATCGCAAAGCGCCTGAGGTGGCCGCCAGGGGCGAGGTCGAGCAGGTTGAGGCAACATCAACATCAGAGAGGTTGCGAAAAGCATTGACGATCTTGATCCTTCCGAGCTGTAAAACGGGTCTTGCGGTTGATGTAGCGGCGGCCAGTACCCGCCGAGGTTTGATGGCTAACGCGGGGGGAGATAGAGTAGAGCTGGCGCTTGTTGCACAACAGCACCTCTGGACAACCCTGGTCCAGTCGAGGCAAATTGGTGCCCGAAAAACGTCGGGCAGTGACAGGTCGGGCGAGTCCGTGGCCATGTCACCCTCCAAAGCCTTGATGGAGACGAGGGGGCTGCTTGCGACGATCATGACGGTGGCGCCTCCTATTAGGGTTTTGGGGCGGCTCGGCGCGCTCGACGGCAGCAGCTCCGTCGTGCTGTAGCCTTGCGCCTCATAGGGAAGCACTGGTAGAAAGGTGACCGCGAACGATGGTGATGGTGTCTGCTAATTTTTCAATTTGATAGAAGGGTGACTGCGGGCGATGGTGACGGTGTCGGCTGATTTTTCAATTTGAAGAGGCAAATGGAGATATCGACGACGGCGCAAGTCAAGTCGTCAACCACCTTGGCCAAGGGCGTTAGAGCCACGGTGGCGACCATGGGCGCGGTCAGTGCCCAGGTGGGGGTCAGAGCAGCGTGGTGGCGGAGAATGGCGGCAAGGTGCTGGTGGGAGGAGGACTTAACATCGCTGATACCACATTGTTAAGATCATTGATCCTTCGACTACTGCGTAGATTATAGGAATAAGAGAGTTGATGCCGCAAGGCAAGAGGCATAGGAGAAAACCCCACAAAATATTTCTTTTGTTGTATTGCTTGTTTTTTAATCTCCCTCTGTTAAGGGTATTTATATTTCCTAAACAACCAACTAAAAATCTAATTATAACAAATCTCTCTTAATACAAACTATAGCAGCTAAAGGCAAAGTTTCAGAAACCGATTAGGCATTGAAAACCACAGTTTGGCCGGTTTTTTTAGAACCGAAAAAGCCGCTACAGCAAACCACAAAAACGTGCTACAGTAAACTGTAAAAACAAACAAATTGAAAAATCAAATTTTTGAGGAAAAACCGACCAGTTTCCCGTTTACCGACCGGTTTTTCTGGTTTACCATTTTAAAATTTGAAATCAAATCGGTTTAAACAGTTTTTCACCAATTTTTTAGATTTAAACCGGTTTATCAATCGATTTGACCAGTTTTCAGATTTTCAATTTTTTTTTTAAATTTTCAGATTTTTTTAAATGTATTAAACAAAAAATCGATCAACTCTCTAAACCAAACCGGACCGATTTCACCAAAAACCGTAAAAGCCGACCGGATTTGTAAACCTTGGTTAAAAGCTGCTTATCTCCTAATAACCGACGGTGGACATAACACGAATAGTCAACCGTTAGATGAACAGGTTTGTGTATTGATAGATTACAAGTAGGGATATTTCTGGGTCAGTGGATCAGCCAAAATAAATTTAAAATGAACTACCTCCCCTCCACCTTGTTAGTAGGATAAAAGTAATTCTAAAATGAACTAGACGTTTGACCCACAAATACGGTACCTATTTGCATCCTTAAATTTACAATTCATGCTAATCACACCAAATTCCCTACTTCTCACACATTGTTTTGAACCACGAGGGGATGTCTAAAAGGAGAGAGGCTTATGACCGTTTCACGCTGCATAGTAGTATGACCTTGAGCTTCCATCTCCAAGATTGAAATATCTGGAGCGGCGGTGGCCTCACGACATGCTTCAGATGGAACAGGCCTGAACGTGCTAAATGGAGAAGGTGAGAGCCGCCTGCCAACAAAAGTATTACAATATAAAAAATGATACGCCCCCATGCAAAGAAATAACACTAAACATGTATCTAATTGTTTAGCAAAGGACATTGTCAAATCATTTTGGATTTTCTATGGTTTATGTCACATGGCACAACTTAAGCAGTTTTAACCTTAGTATTCACCACAAAAACTAGTTCAGCAAACTTGTTCAGAGCTGTGCACAGATCAATGCAGGTAATTTATGAGTGCACTTTGTCAAAAATTAATGACAGCAATTTTTATATTGCAGTTAACCAATAATAGATAATTTAGCATGTACGTAAATCAAGACTGAAATTTCAATTCTGCAATTTAGTGATGTAAATAAGAAGTCCAAAGTAAACTCTATTAAAAAAAAGTACCTCCATAACAGAATCTAGAGATGTGTCGTTTCGGGGGCTCTGAGAACCAGAAGGTCTCATGTGTGATTCTATCATGTTGAGCTGCTGGTACACCTCCTTAAGCATTATGATTTGCTCTTTGTTTGCGTTTGGGTCCTTCATCTCAATCATCTTTTCACTTTGCACTCGTTTCAGCCTAGATTTAGTTCTCTGAACACCAGCCCTTGGAGAGCAACTTCGTGGTGAGCAACTTCCGATGCTTATACGAGCATGTCTATCAACATTATTCATAGATCCAACTTTTCTTGTTGCACCAAACCTGGATATAGTATGGGACCCTTGCTCTTTAGGAGCAACTGTGATAGAGGATTCTGATTCCTTTGTCACTATGTCACTTTCAGTGCACGAGGGGCCTGTCTCCATCTTGATTCTTTCAGGAATTCGGACTGCATAAACATCACGTGTAGGATGAACTGCAGTTCCATCCAGTTCAGAGCCCAAACAAAAATCTTTTTGTTGATCACTTTGCAGTGTATCCATCACATCTTCAGTGGCTTGTAGTACTCTTTCATTGCATACATCTGTCTGATGACTCACCACAGAGGACGGACAGCATGGGGACTCATTCAGTGGCTGGTTATGCTGTAAGATACCACTGCTGGTTTTTTCCTTACAATTAACATCTGTTGACAAATTTTCCGTGGGCTCTAAAGACTTACCATCTCTCGGAATTTGCTCCCACTCATTATCACTCACACTGTATGTGTGACTATCTAGCCTGCTCCTTGCTGATTGCACTGCTCCATCATTTTGTTTGATGCCTGTATCAGCAAATAGTTTATTCAACTGCAAAGTTGGCAGAGAGAAATTCCTTTTGATGGTATGACATGGATTCTCTACACTCTTGCTTTCAGATAAAGGTACATTAGTAGTTATTGTCTCATCTGCAATGTCCCAATCATTAATACCAACATCCAGTAGCTTGTGTTTATACACTTGCAACTGGTTCCTCAGATAAGAGATCTCCAATTCCTTCTGCTCCATCACTTCCTTCAGAATCTCTAGTGTTCCGTCAGTGTGGTTAATCTTTTCCTCGGTTATTCTCTTGTACTGCCATGCTTCCATCCTCTCAGCGTCCTTCTCTTTCTGAAGCTTTCGAATCAGTGACAAGGCCGCACTTGCAGCGGTTGCAGAAGCCTCTCTTTCTTCTTCAAGCTCCATGAATAACTTCTTCATCATAATATACTGGGCAAAAATTGCTTTATGCAGCTGAATAGTATCCTTTTCTGCCATCTTGGCAGTAGGCTGCCGTGGTATTCAATGTTTGTTATTAACTTTAAAATGAAAGTATGAATTCATCTGTTCAAACCATGCTGTTTAACAAAACTTCACTTAGTGCTCTGAAAGATGAACAACCAGCAACCTACCCAAAAAAAAAAAACGTATGAGCTGACTAATCCCATGTTTGAATTTTGAAGACTAATCCATATGTTACCAGGAGTCCATTAATTTGTCAAAAAGGAATCTCAAAACCAGACATTAGGGTATGCGTATAATTGGCATCCCAAAACCAGGCATTTGGGTTTCACCTACTAAACTTAAATTCAAGACTTGCATCAGTTCAAAAGCAATTTTAGCATGGTAGTGGCTATAAGAAATAAAAAACTATAGGAATTAGGAACTAAACTTTGCGGAGTTTTATTATCAAAATGATATTAAAAGTACATCTCCATGACAAAAGAATACAATAGATAAATAAGAAAAAATTAAATACATTAGAATCAGTAATAAACATCCATAACTTGGTCATAACTACATTCATATACAATCTAAAAATACCAATATACCATAAATGAATGCTAAGAGTATTGATAAGGAAGGTTGGATGATTACATATGTGTTTGGGACTTTTAGAAAAATGGAATTAAAACTAGTATAACATGTTAGAACATGATAAGCATCCCATAAGAGTCAGATGCAAAAATATATAAATGCAAAACAATATAACATTTGGAATGAAATACATTAAATTGATTGACTTGTAAGGGCCCTTATCAATGCAAGAAAGCACAATAACTGGAATTAGAAAAAAAAATTTGGATGCCAACATAGTTGATTGCTACACAGGAGAATGTGTCCCTCCTTTCAAGTGTCAACTGGTGTTAAGAGATTCTGGAAATGGTTGTTTGCCTCTATTAAACATATTTAATTATTGAATGTAACTTAAAAAATGTATGAAATATTAGGATTACTTTGTAGCAAACTCACCAAGATTGACACCAACGAACTGAAGATGATTCGGTAGCTAAACTCCAATGGCTCTGCCATCCTCTCCTGCATGGGCGTAAGAACCGTAAACAGGACAATATCTATTAATAGGATAAAAGCAGTGAATGATTCCTTTTAAAAGAGAGAACAACAGGAAGGTATGATTTATTTTTGGAATGTGAAACTGGAGGTTCTGAGGGATAATAACTACCTGTAATCTGGATTTTTTTTCCATCCTTCGAATAAACCCACAACTGTAAAAACAACTCAATGACGTGGTGGAACCTTACTCAAGTTATCTTTCAGATTTACCGAATTGAGTTCCATTATGTTTTCCATTGTCTATGGCATCACAGGAATGGCAGACATTGAAGATGGGACAGAATAGGCCTACAATATCTGTCTAAAATGGAACACATGTTTACACACTTTCTCCTCTGATGCAATTTAATCAACACGTATATACAAATTAATAATCTAAAGAACCAATAAGACAGCGCTAACCTATTACACAAGATATCATCCAATGGAACCTAATCTCAATGAACCTTATTGTGATAAATTATAACAATGTGGGAGCCAGAACTCAGCAGCGACGAGGGCGCGGGGGGGAGTGGTGGGGGGTGCGAGGGAGGGGATACATAAATATAGTACCAGTGGTGGCACAATACACACATAACCCCTTATACAATAGGGTATTAAAAGATAGGAAATACATCTCTAACAACCAGCACCTGAAAGAGCATGAAACAATATATGGCATAGACAAGAAGCGGCGAGTATATGCAGGAGTAATTTTAACTAAGCAAATACATATGTTTCTTTTATTACAATTTTGATCATGGTTTGAAGTACAAGGATCTAAATAACACATACTCTCAAGCCAATAGAAGCGGGGATAAACATTTGGACAATGACATAATG
Source organism: Zoysia matrella (assembly GCA_001602295.1). Taxonomy (NCBI): domain Eukaryota; kingdom Viridiplantae; phylum Streptophyta; class Magnoliopsida; order Poales; family Poaceae; genus Zoysia; species Zoysia matrella. Next base: position 65,465 of record BCLG01001460.1, on the reverse strand, counting down.
ATACATTATTAGTCAACGGGAACTTCAACCTCCATCTTGAGACCAGAATTTCCAAGAATCTGAAAATGAGAAGCCAGTTCGTCAAGCAAGAGAAAGCAGTCCTTAAAGGCTAAAATCATGCGATCCACTAATATGAATGTGCAGTAGTCACACTGATAAGATATAATTTCAGAATAGAACTAGAGAACATCTAGTTTGACAAAACAAAGTCTTGATTTAACGGTGCAAATCACAATAGTTACTACTCCCTCCGTCCCAAATTATAAGTCACTCTAGAGCACTTCAATTTTCCCAAAATATAAGTCGTTCTTGCTTCCCGATATACTTTCTCTTTTCCCAATATTTCTCTATTTCTATCTCTCTCCTCCTCGTTTTCAACACATCCCACCTTTTCCACTTTACTTAATTCATGTGCCGAGTCCCAAAACAACTTATAAATTGGGACGGAGGGAGTACATATATTTTAGGTTATAACACAACAGGCATTTTACATGTAACAGCCTTGACAAACAAGACTATTTTGGTTGTTTCATTTACTTCACAATGATGTCATATAACTTTAGGAAATTAGTCTTGTGATATCTGGCAGCAAAAACTCACAAATTCCTAAAATCCAAATAGCACTCTCTCTACAATGACTCCACTCGAGCTGGCTGCTGTGCAAACTGTAGACTGACAAAATTGGTAGTCAGGATCCAGTATCTGATATGTGAAGAGGGTAGTAGATGAACTGCAGGACGCAAGGAAGGAGGGCAGTGAAAACCAAAAAAAAAAAGGGAAAGATGGAAACACAGCTCTCAAGGAGGGCACCCAGATAGGCATACCGAGTAGAAAGATTATCGAAGTGATTGCGGGTAACAGGTGTTGCTATACAGTCTGGTTGAGGCAGATGGAAGAGACGAGGAAGAAGATAGGAGAGAGAACATGACCAATGGATTCACCTGCCATGCCATGTCAGTACACAGGTGCAAATGCTAGCTGATATTGGATCCCTATTCGATGCCATATAGAGAAAGCACAATGTAATTTAGGGTCTTTGATTAAGGATATGTTTAGATGCAATGTAAACAGAAGTTTAACGTGGAAATTAGATTCCAGTAAAAATAAAGAAACCAAAAAGTGGATTATTTTTTAATGACGTTTTAACTTTGAACTGTCATTAATGCAATCATAGATAAATTAGTTGAACTGTAATAATTCTTGACTATTATCTTTCAACATGCACAAAGTAACTTTCTGCTGCCCCCAAGGAGGCTGTGACTGGTGATATACTTTTGCGACCGAGCAAAATTCTCTACTGTGGAGGAAGAGCTTACCTTCATAAAGTCTGGTACAGTGAAATGTGAATCTTTTGTAAAGCCAGCTTCCTCCAACACATGCATCAAAACTTTCTGTGCAGCACAAAATGGTATTTTTCACATGAGTACACAAAAAAGGATTGTATCCATTGCAACCAAAATAAAACAGAACCAATGAAACAACACTTAGACAAGTTGGAAGAACCATTTTCTTTTTTCACAGCTACAAGACATTATGGAAGTTTTGAATCCTCGGGCACTAAATAAGTACATAATACTACAGTACATTGCAAATCATGGTAAATGATGACAGGACAGAACAGGAGGCCATTACATTTTTGCAAATTAGTTTTCAGAAGGGCTTATGTAGAAATTCATATGTCTGTGGGCATCCTACATGCCTGACAAGTTGAAGAAGGAATAGTTTAAAAAAAAAACAAAGTTGAAAAAGGAAAACAGGAAGATATTTTAACAAAGCATCTAGAGTTCAAATAAAAGAGCACATCCAAAGGATACGCCAATTTAACCAGAGCCTCACAACAACTTGTGATGCTCCCATTTGGGATATCGAAATATTGAATCAGCAGATATAATCAATGAACAGTTTATTTGCTAACAAGGTCCATGCCTTTTTCTTATTAAGTATCATAACAAAAGGCACCAGAAATCCAAACCACAAACCTGCCTCTGTTGCTCAGTCATAAACGAGCCCGTCATGTCTCGCAAGATGCTCAAGATGTCATCAAATGCAACCTTCCCATTGCAGTCGGTGTCATAAACCTTGAAAATAACTACAGAGAGACACGAACAAAATCAGGCCTAAAAAGGATTCTAAGAAACTTTCATAGTAGTATGTGTGGATGAGCAGCAAATGGAGAAATTCATGAAGAATCTAGTACTGACATTCTATCTTTTGTTGCAGGCTTGTGTGGGGACTAAATGCCGACAAAAACGCAACAAACTCCTTGAAGTTCAGCCCATCGAGCATCCGCAGGAGCCTCTGATAGAAACACATCATTGTTAAGGTGGAATTCGGCATCCCCTTGCCACACATTTCACATCTTCTACCAGCCGAAATGGCGATGTAACATGATATGCGGCCACCACTACCCTTGGCCCAGGTAGAATACAGCTGAAATGGAAGGGACTGGCAAGTGAAGTGCGCGTCAGAAGTTTCACCTGAGAGAGGGGGTTGACAGCGAATTCCGGGACGGACATGAACTCGTCGGCGGAGACGAAGCCGCCGCCGTTGCGGTCGAGCTGGCAGAATCGGTGGTACAGGGACACGATCTCCTGCTGCGAGACTACCTCCCATCGCCGCAAAGCATGGTATGAAATCAGATCAGATCACAGCAGACCGAACAAGGGAATGGGATTACTCGTCGGTTGGTTAAGCGACTCACAGGCGTGGTCGCAGTGGTCCTGGACCTCCTCGATGTCGTACTGGGTGAGCATGGATGAGGTGCTCCCCATCTAGTGGCCGATCGCGGCGGGGCGGGGAGGAGGAGGAGGGATCGCCGGAGCCAGCCACGACGAGCCGACGATGATTCCGGGGAGAGGAACCGGAGTGGCTTGGCTCCGATCTGGACGGACGTACTAGTGCTACCAAACGCCCCGCGGCCACGGCGTACTGTCCTTTCTAGGCTTGGGCCCGACACAGTAATCAGCCCAAACTGAACGTCGCACAAATTGCCAAGCCCATACTTCACTTATCCTCAGGCCTTGACGCCGTGGTAAACTGAGGCCCATTCAAAAAATTTGAAACTTTGAAAAAAATCAGAAATTAGAAAACCGGTAAAATTGAGGGTTAAACTGATGAAACCATTTCCGTTTTAGAATTTAAAAATTCAAAACCAGTGAGGTGGCAAAATTTCACTCAAATTTCTGTCTCAAAAAAAAAAGTGTGCACCGTCTCAAAAAGAATCATTCAATTTTTGATTTTTAAATTTAAAGCAGTTTTCGACTAGTTTTAGGAACCAGTGAAACCAGACCCGATCCGTTACTGCATATCAATCAGCTTTTTCAACCTTGCCCGCCACATGTCAAACTATTGTTAGTACATCTGTCTCTAAATATAAGCATCTCTAGGTTAACTTAGAGTCAAACTTTTTTAACTTTAGTTATTAATAAAAAATAGTAATAATAATTTTTCATAACTCAGTCAAACTTTTTAACTTTAGTTATTAATAATAAAAATTTCATATGTGAATCATGTTACTAGATTCTTCATAAAACATACTTTTATAATATGTAAAAATTATTTAAATTTCTAGATATAATTAGTTAAAATTGATATAATTTGATTTTAACCAAATTCAAAAATACTTATTGTTGACATCCAAAATTTGCATTTGGAAAGATCGAAAGTTCTGGTTTTCGAACCGAACACTCCGGTTTAGTAGACCGAATACGGTAAAAAAATATCGAAATCCCATCCGATAATAATTATTTCGCAAGAATTATTTTCTAACATGTTTTTCAAGACATAAAAGATATTTTCAAAGAGTTTGGCTAAATTCTACTAAACAAGGAAAGAAGATTCTACTAAACAAGGAAAAGAAGTACTTAAAAAGGACATGAATATGAAGTTAAATCTATAATTTTAATGATTTATGACGTAGCCCTCGCCGAGACGATCGAAACGGACATATGTATCGTCTAATTTAGAGACCAGACAAGAAAATTACAGACTTAACAAAAAAATATCCGAGTGGTCACCAGAGTGTCCGGCAAAGTGCCGGAGTATCCGGTACTGAACACTACAGTACCGGAGTATCCGGTAAGCCCTCTCTGGATGCGGGATTTTGCCTACCGGAGTCTCCGGCAATATGCTGGCCTGTCCAGTACCCAAAGTCTGTTTTGATAGTTTTTATACCAAATCAGAGCTATTTTTTTTTCTAATTAATAAGATCGGTGGCTCCACGGGGTAAAACCATTCTACATCTATATAAAGAGGCCTAAGGCCGATTGAGGTAACCCAATCGATTCTATCAATTGTCCCTTTACTTTTTACTTCTCCATACCCTAATACTTTTTTAAACCCTCTATGTTGTTTATCCACCGATTTTCAGGGCCATAGATGATGTCCTAAGACCTGCCGGCCAATATAGGGCACGTTCGGCAACGCTCACGCCCCGACGAGGTCCCTTTCGGGCGAGAGATTAAACGGCCTTTGCCAGTTTGCTCTTAAACTAGTCGTTCTTCGCCACGAAAGCGCGTTGTTTACTACTTTACAGGTTTACCCGTAAACCTAACTGCCTTTTACAGCGAAATCGTGATATCTACCTCTTCCCGAACCGATCGAAGACGACCTCGCCGATATGGTCTGTTGCGATCCGCACGACAGTGCTTTCGGTGCATTGACCCGATCCAAGCGTCAACACACTTTTATGCGACTCCGCTGGGGATGATTATTCTGTTTTTATCGTAGTAACCGAATTTTTCTAACCTAGCCTTTTCTCTAATTGATCTATCTTTGTGATTTGTCATCACCATCGTGTCTGGCCTCTTTTGGCTGATTGCATCTATTTGCGATTGTTCTTATTTTTGTTGAAGGTTTTAATCGTGTGAGCCAAGAATAAAGAAGAAAGAATCAAGACTACCTTATTGTTGCGGTTTGATCAAGTCGAATAGAGGCAAACACATGGCAAGTTATCCATACCGCTACGATCAAATCGAGGTAAAATTTGCAAATGAGATGTCAATGCTTAATAGTTTTGCAAATGCTACACATTCCTATATTGATGTTGCTAGACATAATGATGGGCATGGTGCATCATTTAGCCATTATTCACGTATGGATCCTAGTTATGCATCACTCTTGTTTCATAACGCATTTGCTTCAAGTTTTAGTGATACTAGCAACACTCGATATGCACATAGTTATACATCGACAATGGAGTTGTCTCATATGCCGATGGACATTCATCAAAGTCATACCAACTTGATGAGTTTGGCCAACTTTTATGAAATATCACATACTAATAGTTTCATGAATGTTCAATATAGTGTTTTTTTTCAATGCATCGACAACAATTGCACCATCTATGATAGCTTCATATAATGTGCCGATATATAACACATATGGCCATGCTAGTTCATATCTTTCATCTAATTGTTCTCAAGTGCCATATGATATGTCACAAATTACTAGAGTGGAGGTTACACCTATAAATTCAGCATTGTACTCAAATCTTAATGGTCATAATTCGGCTCCTCAAGCTACTGAAAATTGTAGCCGAATTAATGAAAATTTAGCAAGCATTCACATACCTCCACATGCTACGCTTGCATATACTTCACCTACTAATTCGACTTTAAGTGCAAATAATGATCATGGCCAAATGCGTGAAAACTCAACAATGGCTCATAGGTTTCCTCAAGATGCTTTTTTAAGTATAGAGAAGAAAATGGATGCGGTTGTTGCAAAACATCTCGCAAGAATCAAAAGCCGTTTTGATAAAAAACTGATTGTTAATGAATTATCGGCTACAAGTGAGATTGAGGCAATAAACACAGCTACACATGAGGATATCAAATGTAAAATAGCTATGTTTAATTTTTCTAAAGATGTCATATGTTTGTTAAGTGATTATTCTATTATTCATTGACCTCAACTCATAACTGAACAAGATTCGGTTAACAAAGAGCCTAAACGAGAGCATAGAGACAGAGATGAAAGAAAGATAAAGGCGTTGCCATATTACAGTTCAATTCATATCAAGGTTCCACGTCTCTCCAACACATTTGATAAGGTATGCTTTACAAGTATTTTGTTTAATTCCCAATCAGATCATAAATTTTCAGTTAATACATACATTAGTACTGCTATAGAAAATAATGCTAAGAGATCTATTGAGGAGGGTAATTTACTTGTTAGCAACAAAGAGTCTTCACATAGTGTCGGTCCATGCATTATAAAAATTAGAAAGGTCGATAACAATAATGTTTTAGCATTCAAAGTTTCAACCTCATCATTGCCTAAATTGTTATCTAAATGGTTTACTTGTGGTCATTCGGGTCTTAAAAGGACAAAATCAAGATTAACTGATGTTGCAAAAACTGATGCCAGTGTAGTAAAAGATTCTAAAGCATCCAGTAAAAGCGACACAAGTAAATGCGTAGCCGAATGGATAGATGAGAAATCTAAAACATTCGTTTGATTAGTCTTAAAGTCGTCTTCTCAAAAGAATCGGTTAAAAAAATGAAGTAAGCTTTTGATTTGTCTTTGTGTGATGATCTATTTGATAACTTGCTTGAGAATAGTTTTATTAGGCTCATAGATCACAAAGTTATTTCATCACCACAAGATGTAGGAAAATGAGCATATTGCAAGTGGCATAATTCTTTTGAGAATAGTACTAAGGATTGCAATATATTCTATCAAAAAGTTCAATCGTCCATTGATGGAGGACGATTGGTTTTTGGAGAAACACATAACGATGACCAATTGGCCTCAATTGGTCTCGATAGCAAAAGCACGTCAAATCGGCCACAGGTCGGTTCATCTAAAAACAACGAGTTGACTCTTAGTAAAAATAAGTTAACGCCCTCCGATAGAGTGCAGTTGCCAGTGAGATTCATAATGATATTATTAAATGTCATGATTTTACTAAGATTGTAAAAGATCTATCGTGCACTGGGGGGCAACATAAAGTTTTCGAGCTTGCTCATGGGCAATTGATCTCAAATCTACCAAATTCAGCAAAACCGAAAAAATTAGTCTCAAGTTTATTTCGGTTCTCGCAAAGTCAACAAAAAGAACATAAATCCGGGAACCAATTTGAAGAAGGTTAACGGAGTTAGATTCCAAGGCCAAAACAGGGGTAGAAAACGAAAGCTTACTTTTGAAGAGCTTTTGGCTAAATATGAAAAAAAAATAGATGCAAAGAATGACAATAAACCAAATCGCCTAAAGCCATCAAAGTGCCTTCACAACACAAATATGATGATTCAAATCGGCAAAGAAAGAGAGTTTATTCGAAAGATTTATATCTTCATTTTACGCCGACTGTACCACCTCCATATGAATCTCACACTGTAGCTTGTCATTTTTTTGCATTATGGTGGTGGTATTATCCAATGATGCAGTCTCAATCATATCATCAACACGATGACACTACAAGAAAGCAAACCACCGGAAGACAACTATATTCGAAAGACCGTTTCGATAAAAAGAATCGGTCAATGACTCAAGACAAGAGGAAGGTGGTTCGACAAATCTATGGTGTCAAAAGGGACAATCGTAAGGACAAAAGTTCAGATGTGAGTCCAAGTGAAGAAAAGCCGATTCATGCTTCAAAAACTTCGGCTATTAATGGTAAAAGTTGAAGCAACCAAGCGTTAATATTTTTTATGCTAAATTTGAACCAAAAAAGTTAAAGACGTCCAAAAGCAAATTACAGTTGCCAATTCCCAAGACGATGGCGCAACCGAGAGGTCCACTCGGTTTCTCAAATTGGCAAATAAATAAATTGAAAAAACTTAGTGCAAAAGAATTGAAGAAGAAGGGCATGGCATAGATTCTCAAAGAAAAGTTGCAAGAACATGACAATAGTGATAGTTAAGTGATGGGCATAAAAAAGATAGTGGAAAATAAGAAGATTAAAAAGCCATTAAGGTATGTAAACTATTAGTCATTGTTTCGTCATGATTCATTGTTTATGTCACAAATGCGTATGTATTGGAGTCATCCTCATGCTATTTGTTCTCATCATTCTTGACTTATTTACTTTAATCCTTTGGCACTCAAATACTATGCATATCATGAAGTGCTATTTTACTTTAATCCTTTGGCATCCAAATACTATGCATACCATGAAGGGCTATTTTCAAATGACCATACCATTACTTGAATTGCTTTAGGTGCAAAGACCGAAATGACTATATGTATGGTACTTGTACTCGTTCTTAAAGTTTATTTCGGTTGTATATGTCATGTGAAGGATGTATCATTGTACTCACATCGGTAAATCCAAGATGCTAAGTCCTATAATCATGAATTCGGCATTGTTAGACATTTATGCAGCCAATGATTGTTGCTATATATTTGAGATGGCAAGTATCCGGTTACAATATCAATAGAACTTAATTGTAATGACCGATACTTGGAGTTACCAATGTTGAGATAATTCAGCTATCGTTGTTCTAAAGACTTGGTAAAGATCAATTATAGTATTCGATAGTCTTTTCAGTCATTGCCCATGTGTTTCTTGCCTAATATTTTAGAGGAAGATCAAAGTTCGATATATAAGTATTTTTATGAACTATTAAGTTCTATGATTTGAATGCAAAGTTCGGTTGTATATGCCTAATTTGGACACCGGACGAGGAAACTACGGATTTAACAAAAAACTTCTAAGTCGCCACTAGAGTGTCTGGCAAAGTGTCGGAGTTTCCGGTACTGAAGTGTCCGGTATAGTACCGAAGTGTTCGGTAAGCCCTCTCTAGACGCAGTATTTTGCTCACCGAAGTCTGACAATGTGCCGGAGTGTCTGGTACTCGAAGTCTATTTTTGATAGTTTTTATACTAAATCGGAACTAATTTATTTTCTAATAAAAAGATCTGTAGCTCACGAGGTAAAACTACTCCACCTTTGTATAAAGAGGATTAAGACTACGTAGCTCAATCGATTCTATTAATTGTCTCTTTACTTTTTACCTCTGCAAAACTTAAACTTTTTTCAAACCTATGTGCTGTTCATTCACCGATCTCCAAAGTCATAAATGAGGTCCTCAAGCGTGCCGGCCGACCTAAAGCACGTCCGGCGACGCTCACGCCCAGACGGGGTCCTCTCAGACGGGAGATTCGACGACATTTGCTAGTTTACTCGTAAACTAGTCATTCTTTACTATGAAAACGCGTTATCTACCACTTTATATTACAGGTTTGTCGTAAACATAACCGTCTTTCACCGCAAAATCGTGATATCTACCTATTTCTAGACCGATCGAAGATGACCTCACCGATCTGATCCGTTTCAATTTGCATGATCTAACACTCTCGATGCGACTTATCTAACACTTATATTTGAGGACGGAAGGAGAAAGTAACTGCGTTCCGTCCGTAGCGAGCTCCATACCGGATAGGCCACCGGTCACCGGCGTCGCGCTCGCTCGCAAAGCTAACGGAACCAAGCACTCACCGGTGCCCGTCTGTCCGCTAGCGCGTAACCATCGGCCCCTGTGGTCCGCGCGGGCCACACCCCCGCATACGGCCAGGCGCGGTGCTCCACGCTCGTGCACCGAGACCGATCCGCTTCGATGCCGACGAGTCGCCGCTACACGCTGTCCGCTCGCCGGCCGGCGCCGTGCCACGCGGGCGCGGGCAACTCGGGGTTCGCTGGATGGGTCCGGATTTCTTCGCTCGTACGTGGACCAGACCGGCGCGGTCCTGCCGATCGATCACATGCGTGCGTGCGTGCATGCCGCGCCTGGGCCACGCACGTATCCAACCGCCGCCCGGAGGTAGCTAGACACATTGGTGTCGTCGTACTCGTGTACTCGAGCTTGCCATGGTTCTAAGGCAGGTCGAGTTTAACACCGAGCTTGTCTGAGAGGTACGATCCTTCGGTACAAAAAAAAAAAAGCTTCCTTTGTGTTGTTCTGTACTACGCTCGGAAATTTTCTCTGGGCCACTAACAAAAAATTTTGTGCATGCATTGGTACAAATCGTCCTCTGTTTTATGCTTGAAAATCTATAGGTTCTGGAAAATATCCAATGGAATTCCCAGTGCGCGGTGATTCTAGTCTATTTCAGTTATCTTTGTGGCACACTAGGAGCGACACGTACCTTTGCAATCTTAGGTGACTGCGCACAGTTGACAGCCTGACAGGACGAGGTGACCTGCGAAACCTGCCTTGCAGCTCAATTTTTCCATGCGCCACCAACCGTCCAGGGCCCTGCACGGCTGCACCGCAACCGGCGAGCCAGGTGCGACTTGGCAGGAGCGCCCCGTTTGCCCAATCGAGTGGTACCACGGGCTGACCGTCCAGCCCTCTGCTGCGCCGTAACCGTTGCGCGCTTCTGCGTGCCTGCCCTGCGAGCACCGATCCTGCTGAAACAAGCAGAGCCCACCGCACAGCCCAAACATCAACACACACTGCGACCCAACACCGATGCACACCGCTGCCGAGGTAACCCAAAAGCTCAATACAGAACCCTGCCAAATTTCCCTAACGAAAGAGACGAAACAAAACGAGACGCTCTGGGGACTGTCAGAGCGAACGGAGCTGGCCAGCGCAAGCTTACCTCGGACTTGCCTTCCCCTCGAGCTGTTACCAGTAACCGGCCCCTACGGCGCCATTACGGTGAATCCTTTGCGGCCAAGTCAAGCGTCCCTTTCCGTGCGGTTCGGCGCCGATGCGCTGGGCGCAGCGGATCATTTGATTGCCGGAGCGGAGCGGGTCGCTTTGTAAGATCCCAAACCGCGCGCAGCGTGTCGCGGCGTGGCGGTCTGGGAACTCCGGTGATCTTTAGTTAGCTTCCTTCCTCACTTGCTTGGCTGATCCAAAGCAGCTTTGAAGTTGGACGGAGATCCGGAGATGCATTCCACGGTTTTATCGGCTTCGTCTACGCGCTGGGGTACGGTTTTATGTGCTGTCAATTCCTTCATCGTTTTGTAAATTTCGGGTTTTGGAATTAGCGTTCTTATGCGCATTGAGCTTAACAGGGGCGTGTAATGTACTCGCTTTGTTTTTAAATTGATGTCGCCGTTGACTTTTTAAATCAACTTTAATCATTTATTTTATTTAAAAATTTTAATAAAAATTATATATTTTATCATTAAAATTATTTAAATCATAACTTAAAATTTTATATATTTAAATTAAATTTTTGAATAAAACGAATGGTTAAAGTTGATGTTGAAAATCAACTAAGGACATCAATTAATTTAAAAATGAAGAGAGTAAGTTCGCAGTGGTAGCGTTGTTTTTGAGGAACACTCACAGTTTCCAGTGCTGCGCTAGAAAGCTACTGCATGTGTCCATGTCGGCGCCGAGGTGCCCGGAAGTGTTTCACACTGAACATCATGCAAATTTACCATGGCTCCGACCAAGCTCCAAGCCCCGTGTCGTTGTCTCGGACTTCTCTCCCCCCAGGGGACCGTTCCCGACCTGTCCACAGCATGACGCCCACGGCATCCCCGTGACGAGAGCGACTCGACCGGCGCAGCAGCAGCAGGAGCAACAAACCGAAGGAATTCCCGTAGCCCAACGCATGGCCCCGGCGCGCTGCTGTCACTGTCGCCATCGCCCGGTGGCGGGCTGTTCGTTTCCCTGCATCCAATGTCGCGACGTGGTGCGGTGCGGGGGAACGCGTTCCATTCATCTCGTGTCCAAAAAATGGAATTGGATGCTTCCATCTCCGCTTAACCCGATGGTTGGTTGTTGGTGTCGTCTTGCTGTAGATCCGAGCGGTTTTGGCGTCGCCAAGGACGAGACGCGACGAGTAGCTTGATGAGAGCCACATCGTCGATGCGGGTGGCGCCTCCCGTGGCGCGCGGCTGCTCTTCGTCTTCATGGACGACGCGAAGCTGGGAATGGGCGAGGGGAGGAAAGCTGCCGCGGCGACTCCGGACGAAAATGGCGCGCCGCGACTGCCGCTTGTGCCGTCGGAGAAGGGCAATGCAGCTGCTCCGGGTGGCCAAAGGAGGAGAGAGGTCGCCTCCAGGTTCAAGCCAGTCGACCCGCCGGCGCCGGCTGCGGCCAGGCGGTGCACGTCCCCGAGCCCCGCGCGGGCCTCGGCATCAATCAACGGCGCGGCGTCGTGCAACAGAGCGCGGTCGGCGGACAGAGCAAGGCCTGCCGCGGCTTCATCCGCCCCGTCATCTCCTCATCCGAAGCCCTCCGCCGCCACTGCGGCACGGTCCGCCACGCCGGCCCGAGACGCGGTTATCGCAGAGGCACGCGGCGGTCCCCGTGCGACGAGCGGAAAGACACCTGACGGCTTGCGGACGTCGGCGGCGCGGAGCCCGTCTCCTTCGCCTCGACCACGATCGGAGCCGTTGCCGGCCCCTGCCACGAAGATAGACAGGCTGGTCCGCGGCTTGCCTTCGGAGGTGGCCAGGGTCAAGGTGCAGCTAGCAGACGCCGCCCCGCCTGGAAGGAACAGGAGTCCGGTTCGTCGGAACGGCGTCGGCAACCAATGCGAGAACGCGCGGCCGTCGGACACTCCCGCCACCAAGCGGGTCGTTGAGCAGCACCGGTGGCCGGCAATGATGAGCGGCCGGGGCTCTGCTGGTGGACTCACCTCCTCGAACATCGCTCCTTCCTCTGGAAATGCGAGCCGGCCAGTCTCGTTGTCGAATCGTACCGCAGGACAGTCTCCAATGAGGGTTCGTCCATCTGAAGGCACGGGCAAGTGTTTGAGTCCGTCCAGCGAAATGGCGAAGCGGGCGGCCATCCGCCGGGGCAGGAGAGTTGACGAAGACAGTGACTCCTCCTCGCACACGTCGGACGGCTCTAGATCGGCTTGCCGGCGGAGCAGGGCCGTTTCTGTCCCAGTTCTGCACCGGTCATCGTCCACGAGCAAGGCCGTGTCAGCTGCATCGCCGACTTCCAAGGCCTGTCCGAGTCCGTCACGGACAAGGCCTTCAGCATCTTGCCGATCAAAATGTGCTTCTTCAGCTGCGCAACCGGGTTCTGCAGCACAACCTGTGTTTAACTATATACTCGATGCACGGAAAGGGAAGAAAACTGCAAGCCAGGCTGAGAACATCCACCAGCTACGTCTGCTGGATAACAGGTTCCTGCAATGGCGCTTTGTGAACACGATTTCAGAAGCCACGATGTCAGTCCGGAGATACAGCGCTGAGGTATAACTCGCATCTTGTTCTGACAATCTTGTTTACTTCATCCAACAATCTTGTCGCAGCTATGCTCTTAGGTTTGTAATCCATCAAGAAAGTTTTAGTGTCACATGATATGTTGGTGATTTCTTTACATTAGTAGTCAGTGGTTTGGTAGGAAAGTTTTTTCCCGATATTTCATCATTTTGCAATGTTCGACTGAGATGATACTTTTTCTCCTGTTATGTAAACAGAGCACTATTTTTAGTGTTTCCAATAGTATCTCGACGTTGCAAGATGCTTTAACCACAAGAAGAATTGATGTCCGGTTCCTGCAGCAAGAGATGAAGCTGCATCACATTGTAACGGAGCAGGTGCAAGTTCACAACTCGATAACTATTTTCATAGCCTCGTATGTTTAGGAGTGAAAGGTCATATGATCTTTTAAGGATTTGGATTAATAGAATATACTTCTCTGCTTTTCCGAACAGGTGCCCTGCAAAAGTAATTCTCTGATAAGTGTTCACCTTATTGATTCAGATACCTTATCTTAAACAATGGCCGGAGCTAGAAGAAGAGAACAACAGTACATTAGCTGAGGCGATTGAGGCTCTGAAAGCAAGTACGCTACGCCTTCCAGTTACATCAGGAGCACAGGTGTGTATTGTACAAACAGTTTCTTTTATTCGATGAAAAAACTGTTTCTTGATTTGAAATATCGATTTAAACGTAAGATTTCCTATTTTGTTTAGATATTAAGACTAACTGTGTATGAACAGGCAGAGGTAGTTGCAGTGAAGAATGCTGTCAGCTCAGCTGTAGATGTTATGCAAGCTTTGAGTTCCTCGATTTGCTACTTGAAATCAAAGGTTAGACAGTAATAGAACGTTGTATGTGGATGATGGGACGTCCTCTCTGATCTTATTCACGTTGAAAACATGCTTTACCAGGTCGAAGGTAGGGCATCTTTGGTTTGTGAACTTTCAGTTTTGGCGAGGCAAGAAAAGGCGGCACTTGATGAGTGCAGACGGCTCTTAGCTACAGCCGCGGAATTGCAGGTGAATTTGAATCACTACTATCTAGTCATAACTTTTGACTCCTAGTCCTATTCAAACCAACTGCAGACAGATTTATCTTGGTTCATTAGGAGTATTTCACATTTGATTAATTTCTTTTACAGAAGGAAGTTCACGTTAAAAATACTGATATCCGGTCCTCTTTGGTAGTTTTTTCTTCTGTAATCCAGTCATTTGCGTTGGATGGATGGAAAATCAGAACGGTCCATAGATTATAGTGCTCCATGGCGACTTGCCCTGTCAATGTTTTGGAGTTGTTTGCTCCTTGCCTACTTGGGGGCTTGTGGCTGGACCATGGAGCCTGACAAATTCCGGAATTCTGGACCATTTGTCATTCCTCCGGCCGAACCCAAATGTTGAATTTCCCATTTAGCAGCAACAGAACCACTAATACAAGAAAAAATCTAGTAGATTATAAGCTTGGTTCGTAAATGATATGATTTTTTTGTCAGGTACAGGAGTCCAGCATTCGCACACATCTGATGCAACTGAGAGATGATTCAGGATGAACTGACAAACTGATCAGGAAATCGATACTACTTTCTGACAGCAGCATCTGATTACTCAAGCTCAGAAACTGAAACAAAATCTGTATAGAGATGAAGTAACAGACCATGCTACACGTATAGCACCAACATACATATTCCCTGACCTCCCGGTACACGGTTCATGGCTCGGCGACGCTCTGGCGATAACATAGCAGAACATGGTTCCAACAAGTTCGTCAGCTGGACATGGGTTTAGTTCTTGGTACAGAAAGCTGCTCACAGTGCACACTGACTCGTCTTGTTTGGTTCCTCTGTTCTCTAGTTCCATTCACAGGTGATACTAGTTTATTTTCAAGGGCTAATTTATTTTGTTCCCTCTCGTGGTTTTCCCATTGTACATTTTTCCTCTTGATGAATCATTTGGAAAGAAAATAGGAAGCAGATTATTTACGTTCTTTTTTGTTGTCAGTTTTTTTAAGGCTGTTTGGATGAGTGAGATGCTCTGCAAAATTTAATATTGAAATCTAGTTCATTCTTTCTGGTACATGCGCGGAAGGAAGACGTTTTCGCTTATGCTTAGCCAAGTGAAGGATTCCATTCGAAGTGCTTGTTCAGTATACATGTACCAGCATAATGTGAGAAAACTACTGAAGGAATGAAAACAAAATTACTAGAGAAATTGATACAAAATTATTAAAAAAATCGAAACAAAATTTTTGAAGAAAGTACGGTGCTCACAATTTGTGTTTGGCTTACAACATGAGGAGCATTTTAGGAACAAAAGTTACTATAGTGATGACCAAGAAACAAAAGTTAAAATGAATGGTTTATAAGAAAATTCAAACTTTGTAGTGGCTAATAAAGAAACCAAATTTTTTTCAATGGCTGATAAAGAATTAACCCTATTAATTTGAATTGAGTATTTTTTAAATAAATCAAGTGATATTG
>BCLG01001460.1:24519-49766 GCA_001602295.1 Zoysia matrella | reverse complement strand
AGTACACAGGTGCAAATGCTAGCTGATATTGGATCCTTATTCGATGCTATATAGGGAAAGCACAATGTAATTTAGGGTCTTAGATTAAGGATATGTTTAGATGCAATGTAAACAGAAGTTTAACGTGGAAATTAGACTCCAGTAAAAATAAAGAAATCAAAAAGTGGATTATTTTTTAATGACGTTTTAACTTTGAACTGTCATTAATGCAATCATAGATAAATTAGTTGAACTGTAATAATTCTTGACTATTTATCTTTCAACATGCACAAAGTAACTTTCTACTGCCCCCAAGGAGGCTGTGACTGGTGATATACTTTTGCGACCGAGCAAAATTCTCTACTGTGGAGGAAGAGCTTACCTTCATAAAGTCTGGTACAGTGAAATGTGAATCTTTTGTAAAGCCAGCTTCCTCCAACACATGCATCAAAACTTTCTGTGCAGCACAAAATGGTATTTTTCACATGAGTATACAAAAAAGGATTGTATCCATTGCAACCAAAATAAAACAGAACCAATGAAACACTTAGACAAGTTGGAAGAACCATTTTCTTTTTTCACAGCTACAAGACATTATGGAAGTTTTGAATCCTCAGGCACTAAATAAGTAAATAATACTACAGTACATTGCAAATCATGGTAAATGATGACAGGACAGAACAGGAGGCCATTACATTTTTGCAAATTAGTTTTCAGAAGGGCTTATGTAGAAATTCACATGTCTGTGAGCATCCTACATGCCTGACAAGTTGAAGAAGGAATAGTTTAAAAAAAAACAAAGTTGAAAAAGGAAAACAGGAAGATATTTTAACAAAGCATCTAGAGTTCAAATAAAAGAGCACATCCAAAGGATACGACAATTTAACCAGAGCCTCACAACAACTTGTGATGCTCACATTTGGGATATCGAAATATTGAATCAGCAGATAGAATCAATGAACAGTTTATTTGCTAACATGGTCCATGCCTTTTTCTTATTATCATAACAAAAGGCACCAGAAATCCAAACCACAAACCTGCCTCTGTTGCTCAGTCATAAACGAGCCCGTCATGTCTCGCAAGATGCTCAAGATGTCATCAAATGCAACCTTCCCATTGCAGTCGGTGTCATAAACCTTGAAAATAACTACAGAGAGACATGAACAAAATCAGGCCTAAAAAGGATTCTAAGAAACTTTCATAGTAGTATGTGTGGATGGGCAGCAAATGGAGAAATTCATGAAGAATCTAGTACTGACATTCTATCTTTTGCTGCAGGCTTGTGCGGGGACTAAATGCCGACAAAAACGCAACAAACTCCTTGAAGTTCAGCCCATCGAGCATCCGCAGGAGCCTCTGATAGAAACACATCATTGTTAAGGTGGAATTCGGCATCCCCTTGCCACACATTTCACATCTTCTACCAGCCGAAATGGTGATGTAACATGATATGCGGCCACTACCCATGGCCCAGGTAGAATACAGCTGAAATGGAAGGGACTGGCAAGTGAAGTGCGCGTCAGAAGTTTCACCTGAGAGAGGGGGTTGACAGCGAATTCCGGGACGGACATGAACTCGTCGGCGGAGACGAAGCCGCCGCCGTTGCGGTCGAGCTGGCAGAATCGGTGGTACAGGGACACGATCTCCTGCTGCGAGACTACCTCCCATCGCCGCAAAGCATGGTATGAAATCAGATCAGATCACAGCAGAACGAACAAGGGAATGGGATTACTCGTCGGTTGGTTAAGCCACTCACAGGCGTGGTCGCAGTGGTCCTGGACCTCCTCGATGTCGTACTGGGTGAGCATGGACGAGGTGCTCCCCATCTAGTGGCCGATCGCGGCGGGGCGGGGAGGAGGAGGAGGGATCGCCGGGGCCAGCCACGACGAGCCGACGATGATTCCGGGGAGAGGAACCGGAGTGGCTTGGCTCCGATCTGGACGGACGTACTAGTGCTACCAAACGCCCCGCGGCCACGGCGTACTGTCCTTTCTAGGCTTGGGCCCGACACAGTAATCAGCCCAAACTGAACGTCGCACAAATTGCCAAGCCCATACTTCACTTATCCTCAGGCCTTGACGCCGTGGTAAACTGAGGCCCATTCAAAAATTTTGAAACTTTGAAAACAATCAGAAATTAGAAAACCGGTAAAATTGAGGGTTAAACTGATGAAACCATTTTCGTTTTAGAATTTAAAAATTCAAAACCACTGAGGTGACAAAATTTCACTCAAATTTTTGTCTCAAAAAAAAAGTGTGCACCGTCTCAAAAAGAATCATTCAAATTTTGATTTTTAAATTTAGAGCAGTTTTCGACTAGTTTTCAGGAAACCAGTGAAACCAGACCCAATCCGTAACTGCATATCAATCAGCTTTTTCAACCTTGCCCGCCACATGTCAAACTATTGTTAGTACCTCTGTCCCTAAATATAAGCATCTCTAAGTTAACTTAGGGTCAAACTTTTTTAACTTTAGTTCTTAATAAAAAATAGTAATAATAATTTTTCATAACTCAGAGTCAAACTTTTTAACTTTATTCATTAATAATAAAAATTTCATATATGAATCATGTTACTAGATTCTTCGTAAAACGTACTTTTATAATATGTAAAAATTATTTAAATTTCTAGATATAATTAGTTAAAATTGATATAATTTGACTTTAACCAAATTCAAAAATACTTATTGTTGACATCTAAAATTAGAAGATCGAAATTTTTGGTTTTCGAACCGAACGCTCCGGTTTAGTAGATCGAATACAGTAAAAAATATCAAAATCTCATCCGATAATGATTATTTCGCAAGAATTATTTTCTAACATGTTTTTTAGGACATAGAAGATATTTTCAAAAAGTTTGGCTAAATTCTACTAAACATGGAAAGAAGTACTACTTGAATGCTTTATGACGTAGCCCTCGCCGAGACGATCGAAACGGATATATGTATCGCCTAATTTGGGGACTGGACGAGAAAATTACGAACTTAACAAAAAAAAAACGTCCGAGTCGTCACCGAAGTGTCCGACAAAGTGCCGTGTCGGAGTATCCGGTACGGAACACTACAGTACCGGAGTATCCGATAAGCCCTCTCTAAACGTGAGATTTTACCCATCGAAGTCTTCGGCAATGTGCCGGCGTGTCCGATACCTAAAGTCTGTTTTTAATAGTTTTTATACCAAATCGAAGCTAATTTGTTTTCTAATCAATAAGATATGTGGCTCCACGGAGTAAGACCACTCCACCTCTATATAAAGAGGCCTAAGACCGATTGAGAACGTAACCCAATCGATTCTATCAATTGTCCCTTTACTTTTTACTTCTCCATACCCTAATACTCTTTTAAACCCTTTATGTTGTTTATCCACCGATCTTCACGGTCATAGATGATGTCTTAAGACCTACCGGCCAACATAGGGCACGTTCGACGATGTGCACGCCCCGACGGGGTCCCTCTCGGGTGAGAGATTAAACGGCCTTTGCTAGTTTGCTCTTAAACTAGTCGTTCTTCGCCACGAAAGCGCATTGTCTACCACTTTACAGGTTTGCCCGTAAACCTAATTGCCTTTTACAGCGAAATCGTGATACCTACCTCTTCTCGAACCGATCAAAAACGACCTCGTCGATATGGTTTGTTACGACCCGCACGACCTAGTGCTTTTGGTGCGTTGACCTGATCCGAGCGTCAACACACTTTTATGCGACTCCACTAGGGACGATTATTCGGTTTTCATCGTAGCAACCGAATTTTTCTAACCTAGCCTTTTCTCTATTTGATCCATCTTTGTGATTTGTCATCACCATCGTGTCTAGCCTCTTTTGGCCGATTGCATCTATTTGCGATTGTTCTTATTCTTGTTGAAGGTTTCAATAGTGTGAGCCAAGAATAAAGAAAGAATCAAGACTACCTTGTTGTTGTGGTTTGATCAAGTCGAATAGAGGCAAACACATGGCAAGTTATCCATACTGCTACGATCAACTCGAGGTAAAATTTGCAAATGAGATGTCAATGCTTAATAGTTTTGCAAATGCTACACATTCTTATATTGATGTTGCTAGACATAATGATGGGCATGCTGTATCATTTAGCCATTATTCACGTATGAATCCTAGTCATGCATCACTCTTGTTTCATAACGCATTTGCTTCAAGTGTTAGTGATACTAGCAACACTCGATATGCACATAGTTATACATCGGCAATGAAGTTGTCTCATATGCCGATGGACATTCATCAAAGTCATGCCAATTTGATGAGTTCGGCCAACTTTTATGAAACATCACATACTAATAGTTTCATGAATGTCCAATATGGTGTTTCTTTTTTCAATGCATCGACAACAATTGCACTATCTATGATAGCTTCATATAATATGCCGATATATAACACATATGGCCATGCCAGTTCATATCTTTCATCTAATTGTTCTCAAGTGTCATATGATACCTCACAAATTACTAGAGTGGAGGTTACACATATAAATTCAGCATTGTACTCAAATCTTAATGGTCATAATTCGGCTCCTCAAGCTACTAAAAATTGTAGCCGAATTAATGAAAATTTAGCAAGCATTCACATACATCCACATGCTACGCTTACATATACTTCACCTACTAATTCGGCTTTAAGTGCAAATAATGATCATAGCCGAATGCGTGAAAACTCAACAATGGCTTCTATGTTTCCTCAAGATGCCTTTTTAAGTATAGAGAAGAAAATGGATGCGGTTGTTGCAAAACATCTCGCAAGAATCAAAAGCCGTTTTGATAAAAAGCTGATTGTTAATGAATTATCGGCTACAAGTGAGATTGAGGCAATAAACACAGCTACACATGAGGATATCAAATGTAAAATAGCTATGTTTAATTTTTCTAAAGATGTCATATGTTTGTCAAGTGATTATTCTATTATTCATCAACCTCAACCCATAACTGAACAAGATTCGGTTAACAAAGAGCATAAACGAGAGCATAGAGACAGAGACAAAAGAAAGATAAAGGTGTTGCCATATCACAGTTCAATTCATATCAAGGTTCCACGTCTCTCCAACACATTTGATAAGGTATGCTTTACATGTACTTTGCTTAATTCCCAATCATATCATAAATTTTTAGTTAATACATACATTAGTACTGCTATAGAAAATAATGCTAAGAGATCTATTGAGGAGGGTAATTTACTTGTTAGCGACAAAGAGTCTTCGCATAGTGTCGGTCCATACATTACAAAAATTAGAAAGGTCGATAACAGTAATATTTTTGCATTCAAAGTTTCAACCTCATCATTGCCTAAGTTGTTATCTAAATGGTTTACTTGTGGTCATTCGGGTCTTAAAAGGACAGAATCAAGATTAACTGATGTTGCAAAAATTGATGCCAGTGTAGTAAAAGATTTTAAAGCATCCAGTAAAAGCGACACAAGTAAATGCGTAGCTGAATGGATAGAAGAGAAATCTAAAACATTCATTTGATTAGTCTTAAAGTCGTCTTCTCAAAAGAATCGGCTAAAAAAATAAAGTACACTTTTGATTTGACTTTGTGTGATGATCTATTTGATAACTTGCTTGAGAATAGTTTTATTAGGCTCATAGATCATAAAGTTATTTCATCACCACAAGATGTAGAAAAATGAGCATATTGCAAGTGGCATAATTCTTTTGAGAATAGTACTAAGGATTGCAATATGTTCTATCAAAAAGTTCAATCATCCATTGATGGAGGACGATTGGTTTTTGGAGAAACACATAACGATGACCAATTGGCCTCAATTGGTCTCGATAGCAAAAGCTCGTCAAATCAGTCATAGGCCGGTTCATCTAAAAACAACGAGTTGACTCTTAGTAAAAATAAGTTAATGCCCTCCGATAGAGAGAGTGCAGTTGCCAGTGAGATTCATAATGATATTATTAAATGTCATGATTTTACTAAGATCGTAAAAGATCCATCATGCACTGGGGGGCAACATAAAGTTTTTGAGCTTGCTCATAGGCGATTGATCTCAAATCTGTCAAATTCAGCAAAACCGAAAAAATTAGAGTCTCAAGTTTATTTCGGTTCTCGCAAGGTCAACAAAAAGAACATAAATCCGAGAACCAATTTGAAGAAGGTTAACGGAGTTAGATTCCAAGGCCAAAGCAGGGGTAGAAAACCAAAGCTTACTTTTGAAGAGCTTTTGGTTAAATATGAAGAAAAGATAGATGCAAAGAATGACAATAAACTAAATCGTCTAAAGCCATCAAAGTGCCTTCACAACACAAATATGATGATTCAAATCGTCAAAGAAAGAGAGTTTGTTCGAAGGATTTATATCTTCATTTTACGCCGATTGTACCACCTCCATATAGATCTCACACTATAGCTTGTCATTTATTTTTTCATTATGGTGGTGGTATGATCTAAAGATGTAGCCTCAATCATATTATCAACACGATGACACTACAAGAAAGCAAACCACCGGAAGACAACCATATTCGAAAGACGGTTTCGATAAAAAAAATCGGTCAATAACTCAAGAGAAAAAGAAGGTGGTTCGACAAGTCTATCGTGTCAAAAGGGACGATCGTAAGGACAAAAGTTTAGATGTGAGTCCAAGTGAAGAAAGTCGATTCGTGCTTTGAAAACTTCGGCTATTAATGGTAAAAGTTGAAGCAACCAAGCGTTAATATTTTTGATATTAAATCTGAACTAAAAAAGTTAAAGGCGTCCAAAAGCAAATTACAGTTGTCAATTCCTAAGACGATGGCGCAACCGAAAGGTCCACTCGGTTTCTCAAATTGGTAAACAAATAAATTGAAAAAACTTAGCTCGAAAGAATTGAAGAAGAAGGGCATGGCATAGATTCCCAAAGAAAAGTTGCAAGAATATGACAATAGTGATAGTTAAGTGATGGGCATAAGAAAGATAGTGGAAAATAAGAAGATTAAAAAGCCATTAAGGTATGTACCCAATCATCAAAACTATTAGTCATTGCCTCGTCATGATTCGTTGTTTATGTCACAAATGCGTATGTATTGGAGTCATTCTCATGCTATTTGTTCTCATCATTCTTGATTTATTTACTTTAATTCTTTGGCACCTAAATACTATGCATACTATGAAGGGCTATTTTCAAATGACCGTACCATTACTTGAATTACTTTGGGTGCAAAGACCAAAATGACTATATATATGGTACTTGTACTCGTTCTTAAAGTTTATTTCGGTTGTATATGTCATGTGAAGGATGTACTCACATCAGTAAATCCAAGATGCTAAGTTCTATAATCATGAATTCGGCATTGTTAGATATTTATGCAACCAATGATTATTGCTATGTATTTAGGATGGCAAGTATCCGGTTACAATATCAATAGAACTTAATTGTAATGACCGATACTTGAAGTTACCAATGTTGTTGAGATAATTCAGCTATCATTGTTCTAAAGACTTGGTAAAGCCCAATTATAGTATTCGAGAGTCTTTTTCAGTCATTGCCTATGTGTTTCTTGCCTAATATTTTATTGGAAGATCAAAGTTCGGTATATAAGTATTTTGTTGAACTATTAAGTTCTATGATTTGAATGCAAAGTTCGATTGTATAAGCCTAATTTGGACATCGGACGAAAAAATTACGGACTTAACAAAAAACATCCGAGTCGTCATCGGAGTGTCTGCCAAAGTGTCGAAGTTTTCTGTACAGTACCAAAGTGTCCGATAAGCCCTATTTAGACACAGGATTTTGCCCACTGAAGTCTTCGACAATGTACCGAAGTGTCTGGTACCCGAAGTCTATTTTTAGTACTTTTTATACCAAATCAGAGCTAATTTGTTTTCTAATCAAAATATCTGTAGCTCCACGAGGTAAAACTACCCCACCTCTGTATAAAGAGGACTAAGGCCGATTGAATACATAATTCAATCGATTCTATCAATTGTCTCTTTACTTTTTATCTCTGTAATCTTTAATCTTTTTTCAAACCTATGTGTTGTTCATCCACCGATCTCTAAAGCTATAGATGACGTCTTAAAGCGTGCCGGCCGACCTAAAGCACGTCCGACGAAGCTCATGCCCAGACGAGATCCTCTCGGGCGGAAGATTCGATGGTATTTGCTTAGTTTGCTCGTAAACTGGTCGTTCTTTACTATAAAAACGCGTTGTCTACCACTTTGCAAATTTATCGTAAACATAACCGCTTTTCACCGTGAAATCGTGATATCTATCTATTTTGAACCGATCGAAGATGATCTCACTGATCTGATCCGTTGTAACTTGCATGACCTAACACTCTCAATGCGTTGACTTATCCGACCGTCTAGCACTTATATTTGAGGATGAAAGGAGTAAGTAACTCATAGGCGTTCCGTCCGTAGCGAGCTCCATACCGGATAGGCCACTGGCCACCGGCGTCGCGCGCTCTCGCAAAGCAACGGAACCAAGCACTCACCGGTGCCCGTCTGTCCGCTAGCGCGTAACCATCGGCCCCTGTGGTCCGCGCGGGCCACACCCCCGCATACGGCCAGGCGCGGTGCTCCACGCTCGTGCACCGAGACCGATCCGCTTCGATGCCGACGAGTCGCCGCTACACGCTGCCCGCTCGCCGGCCGGCGCCGTGCCACGCGGGCGCGGGCAACTCGGGGTTCGCTGGATGGGTCGGATTTCTTCGCTCGTACGTGGACCAGACCGGCGCGGTCCTGCCGATCGATCACATGCGTGCGTGCGTGCATGCCGCGCCTGGGCCACGCACGTATCCAACCGCCGCCCAGAGGTAGCTAGACACATTGGTGTCGTCGTACTCGTGTACTCGAGCTTGCCATGGTTCTAAGGCAGGTCGAGTTTAACACCGAGCTTGTCTGAGCGGTACGATCCTTGGGTACCAAAAAAAAAAGCTTCCTTTGTGTTGTTCTGTACTACGCTCGGAAATTTTCTCTGGGCCACTAACAAAAAATTTTGTGCATGCATTGGTACAAATCGTCCTCTGTTTTATGCTTGAAAATCTCTAGGTTCTGGAAAATATCCAATGGAATTCCCAGTGCGCGGTGATTCTAGTCTATTTCAGTTATCTTTGTGGCACACTAGGAGCGACACGTACCTTTGCAATCTTAGGTGACTGCGCACAGGTGACAGCCTGACAAGACGAGGTGACCTGCGAAACCTGCCTTGCAGCTCAATTTTTCCATGCGCCACCAACCGTCCAGGGCCCTGCACGGCTGCACCGCAACCGGGCGAGCCAGGTGCGACTTGGCAGGAGCGCCCCGTTTGCCCAATCGAGTGGTACCACGGGCTGACCGTCCAGCCCTCTGCTGCGCCGTAACCGTTGCGCGCTTCTGCGTGCCTGCCCTGCGAGCACCGATCCTGCTGAAACAAGCAGAGCCCACCGCACAGCCCAAACATCAACACACTGCGACCCAACACCGATGCACACCGCTGCCGAGGTAACCGAAAAGCTCAATACAGAACCCTGCCAAATTTCCCTAACGAAAGAGACGAAACAAAACGAGACGCTCTGGGGACTGTTAGAGCGAACGGAGCTGGCCAGCGCAAGCTTACCTCGGACTTGCCTTCCCCTCGAGCTGTTACCAGTAACCAGCCCCTACGGCGCCATTACGGTGAATCCTTTGCGGCCAAGTCAAGCGTCCCTTTCCGTGCGGTTCGGCGCCGATGCGCTGGGCGCAGCGGATCATTTGATTGCCGGAGCGGAGCGGGTCGCTTTGTAAGATCCCAAACCGCGCGCAGCGTGTCGCGGCGTGGCGGTCTGGGAACTCCGGTGATCTTTAGTTAGCTTCCTTCCTCACTTCCTTGGCTGATCCAAAGCTGAAGTTGGACGGAGATCCGGAGATGCATTCCACGGTTTTATCGGCTTCGTCTACGTGCTGGGGTACGGTTTTATGTACTGTCAATTCCTTCATCGTTTTGTAAATTTCGGGTTCTGGAATTAGCGTTCTTATGCGCATCGAGCTTAACAGGGCCGTGTAATGTACTCGCTTTTTTTTTAAATTGATGTCGTCGTTAATTTTTTTAAATTTATTTTATTTAAAAATTTTGATAAAAATTATATATTTTATCATTAAAATTATTTGAATCATAACTTAAAATTTTATACATTTAAATTAAATTTTTAAATAAAACGAATGATTAAAATTAATATTAAAAGTCGAACATCAATTAATTTAATTAATTTAAGAACGAAAAGAGTAAGTTCGTAGTGTTAGTGTTGTTTTTGAAGAACACTCACAGTTTCCAGTGCTGCGCTAGAAAGCTACTGCATGTGTCCATGTCGGCGCCGAGGTGCCCGGAAGTGTTTCACACTGAACATCATGCAAATTTACCATGGCTCCGACCAAGCTCCAAGCCCCGTGTCGTTGTCTCGGACTTCTCTCCCCCCAGGGGACCGTTCCCGACCTGTCCACAGCATGACGCCCATGGCATCCCCGTGACGAGAGCGACTCGACCGGCGCAGCAGCAGCAGGAGCAACAAACCGAAGGAATTCCCGTAGCCCAACGCATGGCCCCGGCGCGCTGCTGTCACTGTCGCCATCGCCCGGTGGCGGGCTGTTCGTTTCCCTGCATCCAATGTCGCGACGTGGTGCGGTGCGGGGGAACGCGTTCCATTCGTCTCGTGTCCATTTGTCCAAAAAATGGAATTGGATGCTTCCATCCCCGCTTAACCCGATGGTTGATTGTTGGTGTCGTCTTGCTGTAGATCCGAGCGGTTTTGGCGTCGCCAAGGACGAGACGCGACGAGTAGCTTGATGAGAGCCACATCGTCGATGCGGGTGGCGCCTCCCGTGGCGCGCGGCTGCTCTTCGTCTTCATGGACGACGCGAAGCTGGGAATGGGCGAGGGGAGGAAAGCTGCCGCGGCGACTCCGGACGAAAATGGCGCGCCGCGACTGCCGCTTGTGCCGTCGGAGAAGGGCAATGCAGCTGCTCCGGGTGGCCAAAGGAGGAGAGAGGTCGCCTCCAGGTTCAAGCCAGTCGACCCGCCGGCGCCTGCTGCGGCGAGGCGGTGCACGTCCCCGAGCCCCGCGCGGGCCTCGGCATCAATCAACGGCGCGGCGTCGTGCAACAGAGCGCGGTCGGCGGACAGAGCAAGGCCTGCCGCGGCTTCATCCGCCCCATCATCTCCTCATCCGAAGCCCTCCGCCGCCACTGCGGCACGGTCCGCCACGCCGGCCCGAGACGCGGTTATCGCAGAGGCACGCGGCGGTCCCCGTGCGACGAGCGGAAAGACACCTGACGGCTTGCGGACGTCGGCGGCGCGGAGCTCGTCTCCTTCGCCTCGACCACGATCGGAGCCGTTGCCGGCCCCTGCCACGAAGATAGACAGGCTGGTCCGCGGCTTGCCTTCGGAGGTGGCCAGGGTCAAGGTGCAGCTAGCAGACGCCACCCCGCCTGGAAGGAACAGGAGTCCGGTTCGTCGGAACGGCGTCGGCAACCAATGCGAGAACGCGCGGCCGTCGGACACTCCCGCCACCAAGCGGGTCGTTGAGCAGCACCGGTGGCCGGCAATGATGAGCGGCCGGGGCTCCGCTGGTGGACTCACCTCCGCGAAC
The DNA here is from genome assembly GCA_001602295.1 of Zoysia matrella. Classification (NCBI taxonomy): domain Eukaryota; kingdom Viridiplantae; phylum Streptophyta; class Magnoliopsida; order Poales; family Poaceae; genus Zoysia; species Zoysia matrella. The sequence continues at coordinate 38,262 of BCLG01001460.1, read as the reverse complement.
ATCGCTCCTTCCTCTGGAAATGCGAGCCGGCCAGTCTCGTTGTCGAATCGTACCGCAGGACAGTCTCCAATGAGGGTTCGTCCATCTGAAGGCACGGGCAAGTGTTTGAGCCCGTCCAGCGAAATGGCGAAGCGGGCGGCCATCCGCCGGAGCAGAAGAGTTGACGAAGACAGTGACTCCTCCTCGCACACGTCGGAGGGCTCTAGATCGGCTTGCCGGCAGAGCAGGGCCGTTCCTGTCCCAGTTCTGCACCGGTCATCGTCCACGAGCAAGGCCGTGTCAGCTGCATCGCCGACTTCCAAGGCCTGTCCGAGTCCGTCACGGACAAGGCCTTCAGCATCTTGCCGATCAAAATGTGCTTCTTCAGCTGCGCAACCGGGTTCTGCAGCACAGCCTGTGTTTAACTATATACTCGATGCACGGAAAGGGAAGAAAACTGCAAGCCAGGCTGAGAACATCCACCAGCTACGTCTGCTGGATAACAGGTTCCTGCAATGGCGCTTTGTGAACACGATTTCAGAAGCCACGATGTCAGTCCGGAGAAACAGCGCTGAGGTATAACTCGCATCTTGTTCTGACAATCTTGTTTACTTCATCCAACAATCTTGTTGCAGCTATGCTCTTAGGTTTGTAATCCATCAAGAAAGTTTTAGTGTCACATGATATGTTGGTGATTTCTTTACATTAGTAGTCAGTGGTTTGGTAGGAAATTTTTTTCCCGATATTTCATCATTTTGCAATGTTCGACTGACATGACACTTTTTCTCCTGTTATGTAAACAGAGCACTATTTTTAGTGTTTCCAATAGTATCTCGACGTTGCAAGATGCTTTAACCACAAGAAGAATTGATGTCCGGTTCCTGCAGCAAGAGATGAAGCTGCATCACATTGTAACGGAGCAGGTGCAAGTTCACAACTCGATAAGTATTTTCATAGCCTCGTATATTTAGGAGTGAAAGGTCATATGATCTTTTAAGGACTTGGATTAATAGAATATACTTCTCTGCTTTTCCGAACAGGTGCCCTGCAAAAGTAATTCTCTGATAAGTGTTCACCTTATTGATTCAGATACCTTATCTTAAGCAATGGCCGGAGCTAGAAGAAGAGAACAACAGTACATTAGCTGAGGCGATTGAGGCTCTGAAAGCAAGTACGCTACGCCTTCCAGTTACATCAGGAGCACAGGTGTGTATTATACAAACAGTTCATTTTGTTCGATGAAAAAAACTGTTTCTTGATTTGAAATGTCGATTTAAACGTAAGATTTCCTATTTTGTTTAGATATTAACACTAACTGTATATGAACAGGCAGAGGTAGTTGCAGTGAAGAATGCTGTCAGCTCAGCTGTAGATGTTATGCAAACTTTGAGTTCCTCGATTTGCTACTTGAAATCAAAGGTTAGACAGTAATAGAACGTTGTATGTGGATGATGGGACGTCCTCTCTGATCTTATTCACGTTGAAAACATGCTTTACCAGGTCGAAGATAGGGCATCTTTGGTTTGTGAACTTTCAGTTTTGGCGAGGCAAGAAAAGGCGGCACTTGATGAGTGCAGACGGCTCTTAGCTACAGCCGCGGAATTGCAGGTGAATTTGAATCACTACTATCTAGTCATAACTTTTGACTCCTAGTCCTATTCAAACCAACTGCAGACAGATTTATCTTGGTTCATTAGGAGTATTTCACATTTGATTAATTTCTTTTACAGAAGGAAGTTCACGTTAAAAATACTGATATCCGGTCCTCTTTGGTAGTTTTTTCTTCTGTAATCCAGTCATTTGCGTTGGATGGATGGAAAATCAGAACGGTCCATAGATTATAGTGCTCCAAGGCGACTTGCCCTGTCAATGTTTTGGAGTTGTTTGCTCCTTGCCTACTTGGGGGCTTGTGGCTGGACCATGGAGCCTGACAAATTCCGGAATTGTGGACCATTTGTCATTCCTCCGGCCGAACCCAAATGTTGAATTTCCCATTTAGCAGCAACAGAACCACTAATACAAGAAAAAATTTATTAGATTATAAGCTTGGTTCGTAAATGATATGATTTTTTTGTCAGGTACAGGAGTCCAGCATTCGCACACATCTGATGCAACTGAGAGATGATTCAGGATGAACTGACAAACTGATCAGGAAATCGATACTACTTTCTGACAGCAGCATCTGATTACTCAAGCTCAGAAACTGAAACAAAATCTGTATAGAGATGAAGTAACAGACCATGCTACACGTATAGCACCAACATACATATTCCCTGACCTCCCGGTACACGGTTCATGGCTCGGCGACGCTCTGGCGATAACATAGCAGAACATGGTTCCAACAAGTTCGTCAGATGGACATGGGTTTAGTTCTTGGTACAGAAAGCTGCTCACAGTGCACACTGTCTCGTCTTGTTTGGTTCCTCGGTTCTCTAGTTCCATTCACAGGTGATACTAGTTTATTTTCAAGGGCTAATTTATTTTGTTCCCTCTCGTGGTTTTCCCATTGTACATTTTTCCTCTTGATGAATCATTTGGAAAGAAAATAGGAAGCAGATTATTTACCTTCTTTTTTGTTGTCAGTTTTTTTAAGGCTGTTTGGATGAGTGAGATGCTCTGCAAAATTTAATATTGAAGTCTAGTTCATTCTTTCTGGTACATGCGCGGAAGGAAGACGTTTTCGCTTATGCTTAGTCAAGTGAAGGATTCCATTCGAAGTGCTTGAATGTTCAGTATACATGTACCAGCATAATGTGAGAAAACTACTGAAGGAACGAAAACAAAATTATTAGAGAAATTGATACAAAATTACTAAAAAATCGAAACAAAATTTTTAAAGAAAGTACTGTGCTCGTAATTTGTGTTTGGCTTACAACATGAGGAGCATTTTAGGAACAAGAGTTACTATAGTGATGACCAAAGAACAAAAGTTAAAATAAATGGTTTATAAGAAAATTCAAATTTTGTAGTGGCTAATAAAGAAATCAAACTTTTTTCAATGGCTGATAAGGAATTAACCCTATTAATTTGAATTGAGTCTTTTTTAAATAAATCAAGTGATATTGTGTCACTTTATATGAATTCAATCTCAGCCGTTGATTTATATAAGAGCCAAATATACATCTGATTATCATCGTTGTCAAAATTTACTAATTATTTTTCATATTAAATAATGCAATAATTAATAATTATTGAAGAACTTTTACATCAAAATCAGTGTAAATGAATGGTCTACATTTATTTGGATCTATTTTTAAATCTATCAATTATAAGAATATTGATATAATTATAATGACTTATTTCAACTTCATCATAATTATAATGGTATATTTATAGCTTTATTAAAATTATAACGGCACTGACATTATTATCAAAAGTTTAATGATACGTTTGCAAACCGTCAAATTTTATGATGGCATTAACCAATTGACGCATTAAAAATATGGAAATCGGATGAGCGCTCACCACGAACCGGACCCAGTCCATACTCCCTCAGACTCACAGTCGACACTCGACACCGCTCCGTCACACGAAGGCGCGCTCGTCAGACGAACGATCGTCAGGCGACCCCCCAAAGCCATGGAATTAGGCCGCCGAGCCGCCTCCACCTCCGGCATCGACGCCGGCTACGGCCTCCGCGACCCATCTACCTCGCACGGTAATGAAATAGTTCTTCGCGACCGTGCTTGTTATTTTTGTTGTCTCCACTATCTGATTGCGATTCCTACTCGTTGTTTGCTTAGGGTTTAGGTCTTTAGTAAAGGGTGAATTCCAATAATTTGTCCAATAAATCATGGAAAATTTTCAAGTTCCTATTCCCGGTCGTAATTTGTAGGAAATGTTCTCTAGGGATTTCGTAATCATGTCAAATTGTTGGGGCAAAATGCAGTGGGATGGGAAAAATAACGGCGGTGGCTTTGAGATGCAGGGCAGATGACGCTGGACGAGCTCCGCTTGGAGCTCCTGAAGGAGTGCGTTCGCCAGAAGCTTATCGTGGAGGAGCTGCGAGAGTTGGGGCCCGAGGTCCGACGAAAGCTCAGGGTGGAGAATGCTGGTCCCCTGTGCGCCCGTTCCGGGACCCCATCGCCCCGCTTTGACGCATCCCCTGTGCGGCAAGACGGCCAGCTTCAATGCATTCCCTTGTCGTCAGAGCTTTGCGTAGGCGATGCCCTGATGACACGGGAACAAGCGCTGATGCCCAAGCGGAGGCCCGCTAAAGAACGGATCGAAGAATGGTACCAGCCTCCATGGCGTAGGTCTGGAGACAAGGACAATGCCTTGATCTCGGTGAGCTTATACTCTACTTTAATTTCCTCTGTTCTGATCGTTGCATTCAGTGTTGGAAATTAAAATTTGTTGCCATGTGTCATGGTCAAAAGTTCTTTACATACATTGTGCTGTAAATGGTGTCCTATTCTTTTGGTTGTTTGAAAACTGGGTAGGAGTTCAACATTTCAGCTGTCACCATGACTGGAAACATTACTTTTGTTATTGAAGTTGAACCATGTCAGTTTATGTTTCATTTTCAGCCTTCTTTTGCTGAATCTATTTTTGACATTTCTGCAGGCACGCCATTGATTTTCTTAATGCATTTTATCATGTGATTAAGTCGCATAATATGAATTATATGGATGATCTTGAATCATATGTTGCGCCATACATACACTTTGAGAATAACGACCCTTTTCACCTTTTATTCTAGCGTTATAATGGCTTTTAGTTTTATCGTAGCTGTGAAGTTTTTGTTAAATCAGTGTTATATTTCCCTCAGATGCTTGCATTGTGCTATCCACTAATATGTTCGTGGAGAAGAATTTGTTTTTTATTTATTTTGGCGATGGACAATTAATAGTTTCAGTTAACACTAACGTCATGGTTTAAGTATCGCTGAAAACATGTTGATTATATTAAGCAGGCTAGGTGGCCTAAAAAGACATTCTCTGGGGTAAAGAGGAAAAGGGTTGCTGAATCTTCAGCACCAAACAAGAAAAGATCATCTGGGCAGTGGACTTGTGCTCTCTGTCACGTGAATACATCCAGCAAACTCACTTTCGAGGAGCGCTGTGCTGGCCAACGGCACTTGTCAAACATATTAGACTTGAAATGGTCAGAAGGAATGGCTGGGCTCAAGACGATAGCGACAGCAGAGATTTACCATTACATGCAGAACAATGTGTGGAACTGCAGCATTTGCCAAGTTAAGTGTTCAGGCAAGGTAGACCTGAAGAACCATCTGTAAGGCAGGAGACATCAAGAGAATGTAGAAGCCTTACAGGGGGAACACGAAGAAATTGAAGGAAACCATAGTTTTCAGGAAGCTGAGTCATATGAAAAGAAAGAGCCACATCTTGCTGACAAGATCAAGAGACCTCCGCCAAGATGGAATTGTAGCATCTGCCAGGCTAACTGTACTTCTGAGTCTGACTTGGACAGCCACCTTCAAGGCAGAAGGCACCGGCAGAATGTAAAAGCCCAATATGTAGAAGGCAACAGCACAGTTCTGGACTCACTAGTTGGTGGGAAGAAACAGCACGCTGTAGCAGAACTCAGTGCATAGAATTGACTTATTGAAAGTTGTTACTTAGTTGCTTGGGCTGATGGAAATTAAAAACTGTAGTGAGGATGAAAGCGTCCAGCTTATCCGATTCCCTGACATTTTGTGATCTAACTGTAGGAATCCTTCGTTTGTGGTCAACTACATTGCGTAGTCAATTGTAGTTTGTAGGCTTGTTAGTAGTTCATGGGAAAACAGCCTGTACTTACCTTTTGCAGAGGTGCCCAATGTGGGACATGCTATGCCGGTTTACATCCCTTTTTTTGTGATGATACACTGTTCGTATCCTTTTGTTTGGTGGGCTGTTCAAGGTAGGAGTATAATAGTAACATGCAAAATCATAAATTGTACGATACTCCGGACGTGTTTCTTGTTTGTGTATGCTGTTGTGCGATAGCAATCGATGACATTTGTCTGCATATATGTCAGCTGGATACATACATGATGTCAATCTAGACGACGGAGAAGGTATTCGACCTCCACTTGTTTAGTCAATGGAATCACCCATTGGTCATACAGATTATAAACTACTGAAGGATCAACTTTGAACATGGCCTTATTGCTGTCGCTGACAACCGTTTCAACTGGTCCGTCCAATGTAATACTCTGCCCAAAAACCGCAGCCTTCTTCTCTGCCCTTCTCGTCACTACATCTTCCTGGGCTTCAGATGTCAACAGTTTCATCAGAGCATCTGTGTCCTGCAAGAAACATACCGTTAGCTGATTGACACTCCTACGTATCCTTCACCTGATTCTCAATACACCAGTAGCAACAATATGTTACTAGATCTTCCAGATCTTTCAGAAAAAAAAAAAAACAAAATGTTACTAGAGAACTTTGAGATACCTTGGATTGAATCAAACTTGTATAGGTCGTCTGGTCACCTCTGAACTTTGTCTCTGCCACAAACCTGCCATAGTTGATCCTTCGAGACAGCGCCTGCAAAACCGATTGCAATTTTCCTTTTCCAGTGTAAACCTAGTGGCGTCTGATGAACTGAGCACTTGCAATGAATCTGCAGCATGAAAAACTGCTTGTTTACCTGCAGACACGCGAGGTCTGAATCAACAGTCACAGAGTAGTTGCCATCATCGCCATCCTTCGCCAGGAGAGGGAGCAGATTGTTGAAGTACATGCTCCAGATGGCATCGTTAACGTTTACAAGTGCGGCCGCGGGGTGCAGATCCTGGAATCATCGCATCAACATCATTGGCTTAGTTCAGTGAAATCGTTTTAGAAGCAGTTAGATTGGTGATTCATCAAAATTTCAGCAATGAAAGTTGGATGATTACACGTGTGAAGTTGTATGGAGGCGCCAATGTGAAAGGAACTCGGTACGCGAAGAACGGAATCTCTTGTAGGCTTTGGTACCTTCCTGCCTGTGGAAAAATTCAGCAGAAAGTCGGGTTAAGTGAAGCTCAATCAACATGAACTTCTAAGTCTTTGACCGTAATGCGCACAATGTTAGATGCTTATTGCGAGGCAGGGGGTTGCATTTGTGCAGTGGTAAATTGACGTCAGAACTGAATATATGGTTTACGTCTAGGGATGCAGGTCTTCTATTTTGTGGGTTACCCACGACCCCAAATCTTTCTCAAATAAACTAAGAATTCACCCCACTTTCACAAATTAATCACACAAATTTACTTAGGTATTTTGACCTACAAATACTCAATGAGTATCCAATTTGCACCCGTCTTTACGGCACTGCGATCTTAATCTTTGTTTCATTGCATCTACCTATATTTTTCCTTGATGTGAACAAAGAACGTTTTGGCAGGCTACTCTTATGACTTTCTTTTTTTTCTCCCTCATAAAAAAATACAGTACGCATGAAAAAAGTCAGCAAAAGGGAACGGATTAAATGGCTTCAGTCAACACCTTCCCCAACAGACCTTCAAAGTTTGACCAGAATTTAGATACGCTGAAGTCAGAATATGATGAACAGCACCAACTCAATCGACAGTTATTTTCTCCCTCCATTTTAAAAAGAGCCCTGCTAAAGTAGACCACATCTTTTTCTTTCAACTCTTAGAAGGTGAAATACTGAAGCAAACTGAACTGCTGATTTCTAGAAGAAAAATAATAAATACAAATCGAAATACGACTGGCAGCCGGCAAACAGACCGCTTCTCACGGCCCGTATCTTTTCTTTCCATCTACAGGCACGCCCGATGGCTGTTACGTTACGAGAAAACAGAACGAGCTGCGCACTTACTTAACACACATGCAACTATTCAAATATATCAATTATATTTATTTTCAAAACTGAAGGATTTTGTTTCTTTAACTGTCGCATGCACCGCTTTTTATAGTTTGATGATTTCCTTCCAATATAAATATTTACTAGTTATTAATAAAAATTATTTTTTTTCGAGATTCGTGTAAATAAATATTTCATATTCATTTAGATTTACCGTAGAATTTGTCTTTTAAAATTGTTATTGTTATGATAATAAATTTATTTTATTTGTAAACTAATTTTTGTTCTAACACCAGCAATTAGAAACAGAGAGTAATGGATAACGGCCCAGGAACTGAGAATGCCGGCAGTCATGAGAGCATGAAAAAGATCTAAGAAAGAAAGAAACGAGACCAGCAACCCCCTGCCACCTCAGTTCCAAGCTCAAACATGAACACGAACGAATTGTCAAGCGCCGGTAGGCTGCGAAGGAAGAATCGCACCTTGGATTGGACGGCCTCGGACTCGCGAACGAAGAGCTCGGCGAAGGAGGCGTTATGGCGGCGGCCGGGGCCGGCGGCAAGGTAGGCGGCGGGGTCGTAGGCCGGCCGGTTGAGCGGGTACCTCGCCCTCTCGATGAGGCTGAAGATAATGGTGTCCTCCTCGCGCGTCAGGAACTCCTGCACGGCATCGAGGCTGAGCCCGGTGCACGGCGGCAGGAGCTGCAGCAGCAGCAGAGCCGCGGTGCCGAGGAGCGACAACCTTTGAAGGGCGCGCGCCATTGCTGTTGAGAGAGAGAGAGAGAGAGAGAGAGAGAGAGGTTGCCGGCAGGCAATTCATATGTGCAGGTCGGATATTTATCGTCGCCGGAAAAAAAAAACGCCGGGATATGGTCGTATGAACAGGATGATTCAGCATCGCTTTCCTTAATTAGAGTTGAACGTGAGATGGGGTAAGCGGCTGGCTGGACAGGTGAGATGAGAAAGTCAGACTGACATTGACACTAGGCATGGTCAAATGGACATGAACAGATGGATGAGAAAGTCCTGGTATGCGCGCAGCTCGCTACAATGGCAGTGGCCGCAAAAAAATGGAATATGCATTACTATGCATGCAGCATGTTTTTCAGTTCAGCTGGGTGCTTCTCTTCTGAGTTTTGTGAAATTTACTCAAAAATACATGTTTTTCAGTTTATATTTTTCTCTTGACAGACGTGCTTATAGCCAGAAGGAAATAACTTTGACATGGCAGAGGATAGCTGAAGTACGTAGATCGATCCCGGTCATCGATGATGATGAGCTACTTATCCGGCAAGGTGACATTCTTGTCATCCTCTACCACCGGACTAAACTACTGAAAGCACCGCTCGACCTAACCGGATAAACCAAAACTAATCGGGGCAATTCATAGTGCCATGTGCAGTTATTCATCTCGTCATCCCGATCTCTTTGGAAGGGCTACAAACTGAAGAGAGGCCCGGCCCTTAGGAACCGCCGCAAGGGTAGATGACAGCCCATACCCTACTGGGCTACTTTCCTTGACGTTGCGCACGAATGGGTTAGCAGCCCATGAATTTAGTTTTGGGCCACTTGATCACCGTCCCGATCTGGTTTGGGCCTGACGCACCGATTCCCCAAGTCACAGACCAAACATCTCGGAAGGCCAGTGCACTGCGCCGCCGCGTGTCTGATCCTGGAGCCTCCTGTGCGCTTCCCCAGTACATCGTCGGCGACATGAGGGTAGTTAGCGCAGCGAAAGCCGTCGTCGACGAAGGCGACGGCGGCACAGATGCACGGGCACCATCTCCATCGTCCTGTTCGTCCTTGCCCTTCTTTTTCGTTGAAATCTCTTGTCCTTGCCTTCCGAAGCGGCGCTTGCTGGACTATTCTTTTCCTAACCATGGTGATTACCGCCCTCGCCATTGTTGCCATCAATCGAACTTTAGTTCCCGGCAAAGCCTACGACAGGGAGCAGTGGAGCACTAACCGAGCCTGTCACTAGCTGTGTCAGTTTGGTCCGCGGATTCGTTCGCAATTTTTCCGATTTTTATTAAATTTTAGTTTAAAAATAAATAAAATTGAATTTGATCTGACTTTTACATAATTTTAATTTATTTTCTTCGGCTCATTTTCACCCCTGTCTGCAGCTCGCAAACGTGCTAGTATTACGCTATCAGGCGCCCGTTCGTTCGGTCTGGGTTATTGGTTTATTTTAATGGCTAGGAAGCATGCCGAGAATTTCTGGTTGGTGCTCTCACTGCTCAGCACGGCGAGCGACGTGCAATGGACAGAGTTACGCAAAGCCTATTGTTGACGGCAGGGTCCTGTGTATGTCGGGAAAGAAAGTCGCCGATGGCCACTGTTTTTTTTTTTTGTTAGAAAGAAATGACCACTGCTTGGTCACTTGGATAACACGGATCGGGCTTGCTTCTTTGCGACAATAGCGAAGAGGCTATTATCTGATGATGGGTGACAGAATGAAGGGCTACCCTCCCAAGAAAAAAACAGAGATGTATCCTCGGACAAGAAATTCAGCAAACCGGTTCGCTACTGAAAATATGACCGTGGAAAGTTGGCGTCTAGTCGATCATGTATTTCTTTTTCTAGTCCTGTTTCTTAATTATTACAGTTTGAGTAATATTTTGTTATGATTTATTGTCCCAGCATAGTAATTTAAAAACGAAGAAAGCATTGCACAACTTATAATGCAAGAGTTCTCTTAACATATATCAAATGATGTTATTTCACCTTCTAAGAGGAAAGATATAAATTTGATCCCAATCATTGATTTATATAAAGAAACATGCCTTTATTACTATCACCTGTCAATATGTTCAAATTATTCAGCAATTAATAACTATTAAAAACTTTTAACTCTTAGGAGATAAAAGAACAATTTAAACCTCCAAATTAATGTAAATAAACGGTCTATATTTATTTGAATCTATTTTAAAACCTGTCTAATACGATTGGACCGACACGTAATAGGCTTCCCAATAAGCCGCCTTTAATCTGGAGAGAAGTTTGATAGAAGGAAGTATCAGTTTTCCTTTCATAAGGCAAAACAGATTCAAATCTTGTTCAGGACCAGCATAGTTGGCTTTCCTATAAAGCCAGCTTTAATACGAAGTCGGAGAGAGTACCAGACTTCAGTTTCACATTACAAAAATGGCTCGTCACCTGAAACACCGACTACAGCTGATATGATATTTACAAGGTTTAGGCAACTCTTTGAGCGTACATGGCACATTTCAGCTGAGAACAAACTTTAACTACAGAATCGACTGTGTTAGCGAGCTGCACGGTCTGTAAACATGAAGCAAATCACAGGTACCGTAAGGAGCAAGGGGTAACGCTGATAATGAGCAGGTAATTAAGCAAAGCATAGTGCGTCGCAAGTGTATGCATCTCAGATCAGTTGCGCTCGATCTTTTGCCCTGAATCGGTGGGTGAATTCTGCCCTGAATTGGTGGGTGAACGCCGACAGACAAACGCCCTCGAACCGTGCCGAATTGATACACCCGTTCCCGTGATATTTCCAGCTTTGGGAAGAACGGCCTAGAATGTTCGAACATGCTCACCAATCAACCATTTCTCACTCAAGAACGTGCAGCAACATTCCCTTTAGACTTTAGTTCGTGCGAGACAAGACCCAAAACTACCGGCCAAATGTCCAGCAATGGACGGACATCTCACACGTCTCCAACAACTGATCCATGAACAAGCTTTGGGATGTGTTTGATTCAATGGATGAACTTGGACGGGACGATTTCATCCAGCTTTTTGAGCTATTTGGCTCATCGTCAACCTGGATAAAGTCATCCAAGTTTACAGAATATTCTTCGTAGATGCTGAATGAAGTCGTTCGACTTTTTCAGTTGGATGGGCTCATCCAAGTTGTCTAAGCATGCGCATTAGTAACATGATTAATGATAATTAACTTATTTTATTGATAATTAACATAAATGTTTCCATCCAAAAAATATGGACGGAACGATCCCATCCATCCTCTTACTTCAACCAAAGCATCCTTGCTGAAACAACTGAACAAGAGAAGTGGACCAGCAAAGCAAGGAGCAAAAGCAGAGATGTCAAGATCTTCTAACAGATACTCCCTTCGTTATTTAATTGATGTCACCGTTGACTTTTCAATTCAACTTTGACAATTCATTTTATTAAAAAAATTGATAGATTTCATATATTTTGATATAATTTGATTTTTTTATTAGAGTTATTTGAATCACAACTTAAAATTTTACATATTCGAGCAAATATTTTGATAAGACGAATAGTCAAAGTTGATTATAAAAATCAACGATGACATTAATTTAAAAATAGAGAGAGTATTACAGATCTGAGATACTCTCTCTGTTTTTTAATTGTGGTCACCGTTGATTTTTAACTCCAATTTAATCATTCATCATATTAAAAAAAATAGTAAATATTATATTTTGTTATAATTTCATTTATTATGAGAATTATTTAAATCACAACTTAAAATTTTACACATTTGAACTAATTTTTTTAAATAAAATAAATAGTAAAAATTGATGTTGAAAATCAACAGCGACATCAATGAGAACGGAGGGAGTACGTGACTGTTGCCTTCACTAGGACCACTACGGAACTCTGCCACTTCGACTGAACTCGGTGCCGATAGTATGGAGTAAAGGTAGGGTGGACTGGATAGGGATCAGTGTCAGGAGAAGATGTGCAGTGCGAGCTAGAGTGCCATGGCGCCACATCATTGTTCCCCGATTGAACCGGCGGTGATGGCCGTCCGGGGTTAGTGGATCACTGACGACGCTCGAGTAGCCTTCTTGTCCGGTGACTTTATAATAATGGGTTGATTGATCCTTGTGTTGCAGTTCCATGGAATGGAATGGAAGGGATCCTTGTACAAACACTCGTACCCTGTGGGCAGTTGCATACGGTGGCTGCACTGAAACTCTCAACTACTCTCGTCGTAGTACAGTCCTACATTTTATGCAGTTTATGCGGTGCTAAGAGCCGTCTGCTCCCACGTACCGCATACATCAGCAGAACACGAAAATGTGTTCCGGAATTTAAACCTAAACCTACACGAAAATTTTAACAAGCTAGTGCGTGTGTCGTCTCACTCCATCACGTTTGCTGAACCTGGCTTGAGTACAGATCGAGGAGAAGGACGTAGCAGCCGCGCGTGACTGACGATCGATCTTTCTCGCCCCGTCGCCGTGCGTTCGCCAGTGTCACGTCGTACGTACGTGGACCATCCGCCCTTGCTAGGCGGCCGGAGACGCCACCGCCGACATGCCGGTGTCAACCGTGCGCGAGAGGATACGAAAGGTTAATTAATCATGGGTGAATCGGTTGGTGTACAAGCTCAAGTTGGGTTACCCGCTTTTCACTGAGACGGAACGAAGTGAGCAGCAAGCAACCGCGCGCGCCATCAATCGGCAGGATCCGACACTGTCATGGCGTCGATCGATCGATCATGGTAAAGTACGTACGTATGGAATCGTCTGTGTATCTAGTGCTGCTTGGTTGGTGCTCGGAAAAGGAAGCGATCGATCGAGAACGCCGCCGCCCTGACGGCGATCGCGTTTCCGGTGAGCGCGAGTCGCTGCGCGACGTGTGTTGCGGTAATTTCTTCTAGACTTCGATCGAGTTGCGTCAGCAATCAATCAGTCTTTCTTTCCAGATCGCCTTTGCCTGCGTTGACAGGTTCCGGTCGGTTGTGCTGATCAGGTCCAGGTTTTCTAGAAACGAACGGGTGAAAACCTAGCTAGAACGTGGCAGACACACAGACGCATGCGCACGCGCGCCGATGACGGTTGGTGTTGGACCATGGCTGGCGCCTCGCGGAAGCTCGATCGGTCTCTGATGCTGATCGATCTACGAGCAGCCAGGAGGACCAGATAGAAGGGGCAAGTAAGTGAGTGGAAGCCCGCACGCAGCTGCAGACCTCAGCAGTGTCAGTACTGAATGCTCGGTCTAGTACTAGTGGTAGTAGTGGACGGAGAGAACAGTCGGTGGGACGGTACCC